>CM047520.1:7346460-7631460 GCA_026122265.1 Ammodytes dubius
CTTTCCTTACATTTAACCCATCAACCTCAATGAATGACAGTGTTAAGAGTTAAACCAACACATTTGATGTCAAAATGTCTTTACCTTGACCTGGACCAGTAGAGACCCTCTTCGTAAGTCTGAGCCCAGATCTGCTGATCGCCCCAACCTGGACGCACATAGACATTATGAGATATGGATTTAAAGACTCTTGCTTGCTTTTATCTCTGAGTATTTAACACAGTATACTTTACACTACATCATTCAGGTATATACATGATGCTCACATACCTCTCGCCATAGTCTGAGGGATCCTCCTGCCAGTCTTAGGGATGTATTTCCCGAAAGCGGAGGAAAGGGCCACCAGGACCAAGAGGACCGACAACAAGGCTTTGTTCATCTTGACAGGCTTACTGGAACAGGCAAAGGCAAAAGGGAAGACATAAACTATTAATAATAATTAATTAAAATTATATTAATAACATGAACTTTTAAAAATGTTCAAAATGTTTAAATAAAGTTAAGGAGAAAATTGATTTCAGTTCAAATTGGGGCATGGAGGCTGCAGGCCCCGTACCTTACCTGGTCCCTGCTCTGCTCAGGTGTAGAATGAAGGTGGACCGTAGCTCCAAGAGTTGCTGTACAGTCACTCTCACTTGTCTCCCGGTATTTAAACACCTTTCACCTGTGCGGTCCCGCCTTCGTCACACACACACACCACACACACACACACAGTGTGTGTGTGTGTGTGTGTGTGTGTGGTGATGATGTGAGTGAGTGAGTGAGTGAGTGAGTGAGTGAGTGAGTGAGTGAGTGAGTGAGTGGAGTGAGTGAGTGAGTGAGTGAGTGAGTGAGTGAGTGAGGAGTGAGAGAGGAGAGAGAGAGGGAGTAATGTCTCCTTACAGAGGCAATGTGCCAGACTCACAATTTCAGTTGATTAAAATGTATAAATAACTTAACATGAAAAGACTGAGGTTAAGTTTGTCTTAGTTTCTGTTTCCATTTCACTGAACAAGATGATAAGACAGTAGATAAGATTCCCAGGTAGTGTAAGCCCAACTAGAACAGCAGGTTTTTCTTTGGAGCTATGGGGGTAACGAGACAAAAATGAGGAAATGTTTTCTGTAAACGTTAAGGAACATGAAAGGAATTGAAATGTTTCTGGTTGTTGTGTGTGTGGTTTATCTTGAATCATCTTCAACAGTTGTTAGTTTGTCCCTACAGCTAGGAGAGCTCAGTGGGATTGGGCTGCTGGTATCAATGGGTTGCTTTGTGCAGGTTCAGCCATAGGTCTGGCTCTCTAAATCAGTCCTTTCACTATACACCTGCCCCCCTGCATCCTGGAACAGCCATTTTCTAAACCGTCCACACACACACACACACACACCTGAGTCATCAGTTTAAAAGGTGGAGCACGTGCTTCCTCTCTCCCGGCTGTCATTGCATATAGCTTTTGTGAACGTAGCTCGTTTTGTGTAGCATCTTCCCAATCTTACAGTGTTTTTGCAGGGAAAATAGAATAACAATGCAAAGCTAAGAGGTGAAATCATGAAACACGACAATAAAATAAAATGAAAAACAGTTTAGTTACGATAGTCAATTGTACTAAAGGCACTTTGAAATTGGTCTTTCTCAAGTTTCTCACTTCGGAGGGGGTCATAGCACAGGGTCAGCCATGTAGCACCCCTAGAGCAGTTTGGGGTTAAGTGCTTTGCTCAAGGACCCAATGGTAGAGATGGTGGGCACCGTAGATGTAATAGCAGCCACCACTAGTTTTACTACTAACACCCTCCTGTCCGGTGCCGGGGATTCAACCAGAGACCTCATGGTTACTGGTCGACATATACAGTGGCTTGAAAAAGTATTCATACCCTTTGAACCTTTCCACATTTTGTCACGTCACAACCACACACGTACATTTATTTTATTGGGATTTCATGTGATAGACCAACACAAAGTGGCGCATAATTGTGAAGTGGAATGAAAATGAAATATGATTTACAATTTTTTTTATAAATAAAATACTTAAAAGTGTGGCGTGCAAAAGTATTCAGCCCCCCGGAGTAAATACGTTGTAGAACCACCTCTCGCTGCAATAACAGATCCAAGTCTATTTGGGTCTGTCTCTACAGCTTTGTACATCTACAGACTGACATTTTTGCCCATTCCTCTTTGCAAAATAGCTTGAGCTTCAGATTCAGTGTCAGATTGGATGCAGAGTGTCTGTGAACAGCAATTTTCAAGTCTTTCCAGATATTCTCAATTGGATTTATATCTGGACTTTGACTGGGCCATTCTAACACATGACTATGCTTTGATTTAAACCATTTCATAGTAGATCTGGTTGTATGTTTAGGGTAGTTGTCCTGCTGGAAGGTGAACCTCCGCCCAGTCTTTTGCAGACTCTAACAGGTTTTTCGGCTCTGTATTTGGCTCAATCCATCTTCCCATAACTCTGACCAGCTTCCCTGTCCCTGCTGAAGAACAGGACCCCCACAGCATGATGCTGCCACCACCATGTTTCACGGTGGGGATGGTGTGTTCAGGGTGATGTGCAGTGTGAGTTTTCCGCCACACATTGCATTTTGCATTTAGGCCAGAAACTTCAAGTTTGGTTTATCTGCATATGCTGCATCCCCCGAATGGTTTGTGGCAAATGTTGAAGTAAGGTGCTCAGGTCAGATGAGACCAAAATTAAGTTTTTGGCCATAATGCAAAATGCAATGTGTGGTGGAAAACTCACACTGCACATCACCCTACACACCATCCCCACGTGAAACATGGTGGTGGCAGCATCATGCTTGGGGGTCCTGTTCTTCAGCAGGGAAGGGGAAACTGGTTAGAGTTGATGGGAAGATGGATGGAGACAAATACAGGGCAGAAAAACCTGTTAGAGTCTGCAAAAGACTTGAGAGTGGGGTGATAGGTCACCTTCCAGCAGGACAACTACCCTAAACATACAGTCATATCTGCAATGGAATGGTTTAGATCAAAGCATAGTCATGTGTTAGAATGGCCCAGTCAATGTCCAAACCTAAATACAATTGAGAATATCTGGAAAGACTTGAAAATTGCTGTTCACAGACTTTCCATCCAATCTGACACTGAATCTGAAGCTCAAGCTATTTTGCAAAGAAGAATGGGCAAAATGTCAGTCTGTAGATGTACAAAGCTGTAGAGACATACCCAAATAGACTTGGATCTGTTATTGCAGCGAGAGGTGGTTCTACAACGTATTGACTCAGGGGGGCTGCATACTTTTGCACGCCACATTTTTCAGTTTTTTATTTATAAAAAAAATTGAAAACCATGTTTCAGTTTCATTCCACTTCACAATTATGCACCACTTTGTGTTGGTCTATCACATGAAATCCCAATAAAATAAATGGACGTGTGTGGTTGTGACGTGACAAAATGTGGAAAAGTTCAAAGGGTATGAATACTTTTTCAAGCCACTGTAGCTCTGAGACTCAGTTGGTCCATTAGAAATGAATGAGGGGAACAAATGTGGCTAATTCAATCGGCCCCTCCCTCACCTAGCTTTCATTTTAACAGTGCAGAGTAGGATGGAGACGGTGCGTGTTGCCGGGAGCTTTGAAAAACTTCCAGAAGACGGCAGAAAGTCAGCCTTTGCTCGAGAAGAAAGGTAAAAGTAATAGACTAAAACAATGTGCAAGATATGTTATGCGCGGACACGCGAGTCAGGTGACATGCGCGACCGTGAGAGAGAAAAAAAAGGCATATGCGACCCAGCTGCACCCCAAAACATCACGAACTATTAGTTTACTCACTTTATGTCGAATCCAAGTGGTCTATGACCAAGCAATAAAGGAATAAAAAACACAGGAAGCTCCTTGACTCTTGCCACCACAACAGTCATCAATTAAGAACACTGTAACCTACAATGCAACTTGCTTATCCAGCCAGCTCCATGAGATATAGGCCTATATTAAAATATGCCCTCACATTCTTGCTAGCAAAAGAAGTGCCCTATCAACAACATTTGCAACGGTTTATTTTGATTTTGACTCTTATTTTATTTAATTATTAAAAATATGTTTTACTTAGCCTAAATCAATGAATAATTGTCTAATAATTGTGATTACACAATGTCAATCAAAATAATCATGATTATGATTTTTGTCAAAATCGAGCAGCTTAACCTTGCAATGTCCATGGTTTAGATCAATTGTACACAATTACATTATTAGAACTACAGCTGCAGTCTGTTTAGGTCTGTAGACCGGTTAAATCCCACATTAACAGACTATTTGCTCCATATTTGCTTATCTAAAGTATATGACACAGTATACATCCATACAGTGTGGTGACGAGATTTGTTTAATTTGTGCACTTTAATTTGTAAAAGTGTTGCATTAATTTAACAAAACTAGTTTGAGATTTACATCCCCTTGTATATAGAATGCCCTACACTGAAGAGACCCCTGCCCCCTCCCGCTGTTAAAAAGTAACTTGTAACTTCTACTTTAAGTACATTTTAAATCAGCTACTTTTTCACTTTTACTTCAGTAGATTTTTAGACTAGTACTTTTACTTTTACTTAAGTAAAATTTCATCCAAGTAATCATACTTTTACTTGAGTAGAATATTTTTGTACTCTTTCCACCTCTGGCTATTACACAGTTAACTGTGAGACTGGGTTGGAGACTCTGCTATGTGGAACACAAGGATAGACAGGTAAATTGGTAGATATTACCAACTGCAGCCAACTGTCAGGAGCTGACCAAGTCAAGTGTTCCTGTTACTGTAGAAAAGGTTGCAGCATGGGCTCCTGTCCCCATGCTCAGCTGTATGTGTGAGCAGTAGCATCTAGATTAACATCCACACATGGACAGCTTTGAACACTCACCCAGGCTTTCAGCAGTTTAAATTCACTGATAGTAGCTTACTGTGGAATAACGACTCAAGAGCAAACAATCAGATTGGATCAATAAAATTATATTGCCATTCTTTTTTTCTTCTCTTCCATTACTAATGTCCTATTGATATGTTTATCCATCTCATTCATGCTAGTGCTTTGTGTAGTTACAAGGCAGTGCTAGGCCCAATAAAATGTTTCATGACATGCTAACCTGTGGGAAGTGTGTGTGTGTGTGTGTGTGTGTGTGTGTGTGTGTGTGTGTGTGTGTGTGTGTGTGTGTGTGTGTGTGTGTGTGTGTGTGTGTGTGCGTGCGTGCGTGCGTGGTGCGTGCGTGCGTGCGTGCGTGCGTGCGTGTGTGTGTGCATGAATGCTCCACAATTGCTATCGCATTTTCTGACCCAAATTACAAAAAAATTACATATTGTTGATTTTAATCTAGAAAGTTTACTTCTGATATTTTAGAGACCATGTCCTCCATATAAGATGAGAGAAGATAATCCTTTATTAGTCCCACACTGGGGAGATTTTTCAACAACCTGTTACCATATTCCTTCACCACTGAATTAAATGGAAACAGAATTGAGTGTATGTAGGCCTACATTTGTGCCGTTTCCTGTTTTTGTGACTACGATTTCACATGATTGTTTTAGATCTTACATGCGTTATTATTTTATCATATTTGGTCTGATTTTGGTACGATGTTTCCCTTTGTGTAAAGCTGTTTGCATCATGGACTGTTTTGATATCTCATTGCATTCTCCTGCTAAAGTACAGAGTAACGGAGAGACGTTTTCTATATTTGTTTGACAATAAAATGCATTCTGATTCTATAAAGTAATTGACTGGAGTGCTGAATAAATAATTGTGTTGGATGCTGTGTGTTGTGTATTGGTGGCTTGTCACCAGGATGTGGGCTCTGGTTTAGTGCTGAGGTGTCCTTAGAGCAGTACTCCATGTGTCCTTCTCTCCCCGTCACTGTGTGTTGTCACAGCACCACGGTCAATATTTGCCTAGAGGGCAGGGTTTGAAAAGGCCACTCCTATATTCACACTTGGCATTCCCCAGCTGCACTCGGCCCTTCCCTGATAACACGGATCTTTAACTCTGTCAACACACGCTGCTATTGGCTGGCGCCGAATAGAATAGGATGCAACTTCCTGGTTCAATAGTGAACAATGAATTAGAGGAATACTAACATGTGTCTATGCTGTGTAAATTGACTCAACGGTTGCCTCTTCACCTTAAAATACCCTTTGTCATATCAAGGGAAATGGCGTAACACTTTATAATAGTGTTCATTTATAAGTGATTCATGAGTCATATAAATATATATTTGTAGATGATACATAGTGCTATGTTAAAATATCACACATGTATTGTAAGTCATCTCTAAAACTTTTAGTAAGTCATTAATTGCTCATTAATTAACAAATCATTGGTCACTTATTAAGAAGTCATTTACAAACCTTTCTGCATAACCTCTTATCTAAAGTGTTCCATTCATCAGGTACAAATGTGTAGTCATGCTGTCCTCGACAAAAAATATCCAAAGTCGAATCTGATTGGTCTAATCTTGCCTATAGTCGACTGATCGTCAAATCATGCAATTTTATTTTCCTGCTTATTGATCTTATTCTAATGTGCTACATTGGCACATTTTCCCAATTATAGTTTGTCTTCTTGAGTTGGCGTTATAATTTATGTCTACCTAACGCCATTGACTCACACTAAGGAGATTGATTAAAAGCTTGTATTAGCATAGTATAATAGGCTGATATTTATACCACATTAGGTGATGTATCGTGATTAACTGGGAGACTCCAAGCAATTCCATGTAAGATCAGACATTCAGCACCTCCATATAGCCGGAATTCAATGATCTTTGTTTCACATTTGGCAACTATTCGACTGTGAGATTGGCAGTCGAATCAGGTTGCTTAGATCGAAGTGTGAATAGTTGACTATACTATACTCGGTCAACCCTAATGTATAGCATAGGAATTCCACTGTTCCTCATCTGTTAAAAAAAAAGACATGTGATATATGTAAACATAGCACTTATTTATCATCTACAATTATAGTATATAAAACTGTTTGGAATGAATATTATTATAATGTGTTACAGAAAAAAAACTGTTTTGAATCTTTTCTGCCGCCGTGTGCTATAGCAACGTTTAAATTCCTTGTGCAAGAAAATAAATAAAACGGGAAAGAAATACAGTCAACTCCTCAGTGTTGTAGGTAAGTAACACATCGATAAATCAATATTTCTCTTCATTTCTAAAAACCCTTATATTTAAATAATTGAAACAATGTTTTTTGAATAAATTGGTTTAGTTTAGTTTATTTTTATTTATGCAGATATACAAGATTAAAATGGCAAAAAGATGCACATAGACATACATAAATGCATGGGTGGGACAAAAGAACCCCAAAGGGCTTATAAAGGATGCCCACCTAACACTAAAATACAATAAGGTAAGGTAAAGAAATAAAGTAAAATAAAAAGACAAAAAAAATTAAAGATATAACAAAAACAACTACAAAATTATGTTAAAAAATGAAAATACAAGCACATTTAAGTTCATATAGTAAAAAGCAAAGCAAAAATACAATACAACATACAGTCAGTAAGTTTATACATTATCGTAAGCTTTTAAAAAGATACATTTTAAGATGTTTTTTGGAAGTAACTAAAGATGAGTGTTTACGGAGTGTAGCAGGTAAACTGTTCCAGATGACTGGGCCTCTATCCCTAATTGAAATCTGTCCAATATTTGTTCTGCCTGTAATTGCCACATCACTCCCTGCCCTCACTGACCTTCATCAATCATAGTGTCAGCAACGTGCAAACAAAATCATCAAGGACCACACACACCCCAGTCATGCACTGTTCTCTCTCCTCCTGTCCGGGAGACGTCACAGGTGCCTCAGGAGTCGCACCAGCAGGCTCAGAAACAGCTTTTTCCACAACACTACAACACTGCTCAACACTAAGACCCTACATTTTTTATTTGGAGGGGAGAGAGATGCACAACATATCAGCAAAGGTTGTCTTAGCCTAACTGAATAAGGGACGTTGCCAGAATGTAATACTTGAGGGCGGTTGGGTTATGTGCAAGCTGCTGGTGGAAGCTGACAGCTGTTCCATAAAGCCACAGATTACCAAATATACAGCTTCTAAGGTTTGTAATTGTAGCAATAGAAATTGTGTGAGAAGAGGAAAGATTTGGACTCGGTACAAGGAGAAACTGACTGGTGAAGAAAGGAAAACTCAAGGGGTAATGAGAGCAATATCACATGTAGGAAGAGAATTCAGTCATGTACAAGCCAGACTTCTAATTGTTCACCACCTATTGGTGTGGAAAGTGACGGAGCAACTCAAGACATAATGTCAGCTTGTTTCCGGTTAAAATGATCCCAATAATTTCTTCGGTTATTTGACTCATTTTCAGTTAATTCGGTTACATAAGGCAAGTTCAACATAGTTCAACTGAGTTACTATGGAAATGTATGCAGGGAAACTAGCCTGCTCCGGACCAGACTACATGAGAGTTCCTCTAACAATGGGAAAGCGATAATTTTAACACACCTCTGTCTGGCATGTAGCCATATTATTTGACTTGATTAACTAAAAATGTAGGCCCTCTAACCTAACATTAATAAATCATTTGAAATATTAGCCTACACAATGATAAATGAATCATTGTGTTGGCTAACATTTACAGTAGCCTATACTTATACTTACTTGAAAAAAATTGGATTGGATCACTTAATGGCCGATATAGACAGAAGGTATGACTGAAAATACTTTCCATGTACACAAGGCACGTCAGTGATTGTCCAGTAAATTAAATATAAACGTATACCAGTATGTTGGCTATGCATTGCATCTTACCAGAATGTTTCCATTTCAACTGATCTCAGCAAATTCAACACAGACAGGAGCATTATATATTTGGACATTTATTCAATACACTGTGTACAAAAGAATTCAACTGAAAATATGACTGTATGAATGTGTATTCTGTATTTATACAAACATTTCACACTGACAAAAAAGAACCCATATTAAAAAAAGGGGCGTACGTTCTCAAGATTGTAGCAAAATAAAAAATAAACAAGGAGAGAACAACAAAAAAACATTACATTCTGACTCTCCCACAAGAGACACAAAGGTCATGTGTTTTCACAGAAAACAATATGGCTGACCCACCGAGCATCTGACTCCATAACACTGACAGTATGAATCCCTCCCCCTCCGATCCAGAAGCAGCTCTTCAGACAGGACCGTGGCTGTTTGACGCTCATGATTGTTACGCCTCCACACACGTCCAGTCACACAGTCTGACTGTGAGCAGCCGAGCCAGGGCACACAGAGGGAAAGCTTACATAGAATAATAGTACACACTGCTGCCGCTCCTTCTTCACATTCATACCAGCTGCTGTAAGGAAGAAGAAAAAAAAAAAAAAAAGCGAGGCCTTTTTCATAAGGTTAGCACAGTTCATTTCTAAAACCTTATTCTTAGGACCTGGGTGAAATAAAGCAGTTTTAATACTATACAGTTCTTTTTCAGTCCCAGTTTATAAATCATAGCCGCGACTCAATTTAGTTGGGCTTTCTCTTCGTAAAGTGCTTTGGAGATATTTGTCTCACATTGAAGAATCGTGTGAGAAGAGGAAAAGATTTGGGACTCGGTACAAGGAGAAAACCTGACTGGTGAAGAAAGGAAAACTCAAGGGGATAATGAGAGCAATATCACATGTAGGAAGAGAATTCAGTCATGTACAAAGCCAGACTTCTAATTGGTTCACCACCTTATTGGTGTGGAAAGTGACGGAGCAACTCAAGACATAATAGTCAGCTTTGTTTCCCGGTTAAAATGATCCCAATAATAAGACAGTCCCATCAGTGATGATCTCACAGCTTTTGAGTCCCTTAGTTCCACTCTTCTCTTGTTGGTTCTCTCTCTCTCTGTCTCAGGCACAGCAGAGCTTCAGTTCGGTCACCTGCACAATGACTGCAGGACATAACGTCCCGCTTCCTAGTGTGTCTTAAGTGGCGTGCAGTGGAGTGATCCCAGAGAAAGACTCCTTCAGAGGCCAACAAGAGTTGTTGTGAGGTTGGCAGTAGTGTGGCCTAGTGTCCATGGTTGTGATTGTTAGCAGGGTGGTTAGGGGGCAGTGGTGGTCCATTCACCCCCGGGTGGTAGAAAGCACAGTTGCTCTCATACCGGCAGCTTCCCTTCATCATGAAGTGACGACATACAGGCCTCTGGGACATGTCTGACAGGAGCAAACAAAGACATATTAATTACACAGTGTACATGATCTGAAAGAACATTGTTGGCCCTCTATTCCCTCAACTACAGAGAGAGGCCTTCATTTGAAACAGACTTATTAGAGATGGTAGACTGTTTGTCAGAATGAACAGAGAGAACTTGAGAGCAGAGGAGAGGTGAGTATGATGTGCTTCTGTTGCACTGGACATGAACATTAAGCTGAATGTAACATGTGAGCTTGTATCAAGTCAGTACAGGGAATATCAACCCTACTCAGTCATTTATGTGGTCTTTACTGATTTTTTCTGTCCGTGCCCAATATTCAGACTCAGGTTTGGGAGCTCCATTCTCATATAATAGCTATGTCCCACATACCATTCATGTTGTTGTGTCCTCCTCTGGGCCCTCCTCGTCTTGGGCCCCTGAAGCCCCCTGGCTCTCCTCCTCTGCCCCGGCCTCCTCTGTGGAAGTGTCCCCCCCTGTGTGGGCCTCCTCTCATGGACTCGTCTCCCCAGTAGTTTCCATTGTCTCCTCGGCCCTGGCCGGGCGGCGGGCCCATCATGCGTGGGGGGCCGGGGTTGAAGGGTGGGCCGTGGTTGTGAGGGGGTGGGGGTGGTTGTAGCGGGGTCCGCCGGGCGGGTTATTGGGTGGGTAGCCACCATTCATGGGCATTTGCATGTGCATGTTCATATTGGGCATATTGTTCATGCCTGGACCGTGCCCAGCAAAGCCGGGTTGACTAGACAGAAAGAAAGAAAAAAGGCTCAAATGAGTAACAGAAGGACCAGACCAGGTGGATATTATGCCAAGACAGCAGGAGGAGGGAGGTAGTGTAAAGGTGAGAACACACCGGGCGCGTTGGGTGTGGTGGCCGCGTTGAAAAATCCTATTTTTGCATAGGGAACCATTGGTTTAGGCGCGATGATCCGTTGGCCGCGGCAAAGCGTTGCTTTTGGCGGTTTGGGCGCGTTGCCAAAGCTTCACCGCGCCGGCAAAGCGTCGCCAAAGCTTCACCGCGCCGGCAAAGCGTCAAAAAAAGATGAAAATATTGAACTTTCAACGCTCCGGCGCGAGACGTTTAGCCGCGTTGGCCAATCAGCGGTGAGCTTGACCCTACGTCACTAGCAGAGAGCCGGAGGACAGAAAAATCTCAGACAAGATGGAGGAGCAAATTATCACCGCTGTGTGTGCGAAACACCGTGGAGGAAATGTATTTGCGGCTGGCTGGTGATATGAAGCCGCTCGGGGTGGGGAAAGTGAGCCAGGAGAATGGGCTTCCTGGTTAATTCAGTGAATATGTGTGGCTGTGCTTAAGCCGATAAACCAAGTTAGCACCGGTCGGATAGCGTTAGCTAACTCACCCGGCTGTGTGCGGCCACCACCTCCATATAATGAACCCAAACATAACGGCTAAAGTCCGGGGAACTTTCACAACGAGTAGGCTACAGCGAAGCACCGGTGTTTATGCCTATATCTACGCCAGCCACGGTCCCGTCACAGCCATGTAATGTAGGCTACTTGCCTTTATTTTCTACTGCCCTGCGCACAATGCTGCTGTAAATGTGTTTGGTATGGTGCTGCTGCCTTGCTGTTTGTGTTCATTTCCGAGTGGCGTGAATCTTCAATGCTGTTTTAAGGCTATTTGTTCCGTTCACTTGCTGTTTATTTGTCTTTTGGCACAATTGTTGGCCGTGTTGTTGTTTTTGTGCGGTCATGAACGCTGTTGTGTCGGGTCGGGTCGCAGCCATGGTTGATTAGGGGAATAAATATATCGGGGGGAGACTAGCTGTTTGGTGGCGCGTTGAAGCTTTGGTGGCGCGTTGGACCATTTTTTGACACAAAATGACCAAGCGCCAGATCGGGCGCGTTGGTCGCTTTGGCCCAAAGCGCCAACGCGCCCGGTGTGTTCTCACCTTAAGGCCATATGACCTCAAAGTTAGAACGCAGTGATTTTTTTGTTTTATATCACACTATTACTTTTTTGTGCAGCCCATACTTTGGGAGCAGTAGCCTGGACTAACTCTTTATGTAAATAAATGTAATATGTTGATGTCCTGTGCATTATCTGTGTTCATGATATGTTGTGAAGCAAGTAAAACTCCATGTGTGTGAGTATACCTGGTTGAGGTACACCCTGGTTTTGGTTCTGGTTCTGGGTTTGCTGAAAGGAGCCCAATAGCTGTTTCATTTTCTCTGAGAAGGCAGGCTGATTGATCAAATCTTCCGTAGACTGGTTACCAGAAGCACCCTGATGACAAACAGCTGTTATTAGCTACAAAAAATACAACTACAAATGGACATTTTAACTATAGAGCTATAGAATGAAAATGAATCATTAAAATGTAAATAGGAATTAGAAGGGCTTCAGTTAGCAAGTCAGAAGAAGTGAAATAGACTCCTGTTGCTATATTTACCATGATAGAGGAGAGCAGCTCCTGTACGTTGACAGTGGGAGGCACAGCGTTGGGGGCAGCGTTGGCTGCTTGCGGGCTGTGGGAAGTGTTGTTCAGGTTCATGAGGTTGGCCAGGACGGGCGGCAGCTTGTTAGCATCAACCTGACCCAGTGCAAGGCCCTGCACTAACGAGGTGTCCATGGGCTCAGCAAAGCTGTCATCTGCCATGGAGGAGTCCTGCAAGGGGGGGAGCACACTGGCAGCTGAGCAGGCTGGTCTCACACATGTATGTATGCTGGTCTAACACATGTATGTATGCTGGTCTAACACATGTATGTAGGCTGGAATTAAACATGTTTGTACAGAATGGACTTCAAAGAGAGACAACTCACCTCATCCAGTGGGATAATACGGGGAGGCATGGGTTCATAAGGCTCCGAGTCTGGTTCATGTGGACTGTCAGGCACACTGGTGGGAAGAAAGAATGGAAAATATTATACAAATTGCAGACCGTTATCCTAATTACTCAAGGTGAAATTCTGAAAAATGAAGATAAAAAGGGGAAAACGAGTGTGTTGATCCTGGTAAAACTTACAAAG
The DNA here is from genome assembly GCA_026122265.1 of Ammodytes dubius. Classification (NCBI taxonomy): domain Eukaryota; kingdom Metazoa; phylum Chordata; class Actinopteri; order Uranoscopiformes; family Ammodytidae; genus Ammodytes; species Ammodytes dubius. The sequence continues at coordinate 7,359,596 of CM047520.1, forward strand.
CTACCATAGATGCAGCATGTTTTGACTTATGTCCTTACCTTTCTTTGGTGAGGAAGATCTCCTGAAGGATGCCCATCTCGCGGTCTCTCTGGGAGAGTTTCTCTGTGCTGTTGGCCCCGGAGATGGCCAGGCTGCCTGTGAGGGTGAGGGGCCTGGGCGGGGTCCAGGGGACCCTCTCCTCCATGGTGTCATGGGAGAGCCGACGGGACATCTCATACGTCTGCCTGTCCATCATCAGCTCCCGTTTGGCCGCCTCACCAAAGTCCTTGATCTTGTTGACGTTGACTGTGGATGAAGAGACATTACTAATTAATAATCTTTCAGATTGTTGACAGACTGCCTAATGTGTCTTAGAACACTTTGAAGTAAAGCATGTTGGGTACTAGAAGCACATGCCCTACCTCTCTCTGTCTCATCCAGATCAAAGAAGAAGCATTGTCTAAGCTGCTCCTCCTCCGCCCAGTGAACCGTCTTCTTCTTCTTGCCCTTTTTAGTCAAGCTTTCCTCCTCTCCCCGCGGCTCTGCCAGAGCGTTTGGCTTCTCACCTACAAGCAACCAGACAATGGGGAACAACCATGAAACGTTAGTCCAGATGAAAATAAAAGAGTATTAAGTCAAAGCAGCTCATCCTCACATAGGAGCATGTAGAGGTGTGAGACTTTACCAGTTTCTGAGACCTCAGCGTCCTCAGAGGGAACGGGGGTGCCAGGCCTCTCTGGCTCCATGCTTTCATCAGCAGCAGTAGTGGAAGCACCAGCGTCTGGAGATGACGGTTTACCAGATGAATACGTAGAGGGTTTGCCGTCAAAGGGATTTGCCTGGAGACAAAAAGACAAATGAGGGTGAGATGAGGGCTTAACACATAGAGTATGTTTTAAGATTCTTTCACACACGGTTCTCAGTCATTACCTTATTGGATGTGGGGGAGACAGCCTTAGCGTTAGGACCAGATTTCTTCTTCTTGATCTTGATCCCTGGCACTGGAGCAGAGTTCAGAGCTTCTAGGAATCCTGTGCACTCAATCGCTGCAGTGAGGAATAAAGAGGACAGTGAACACCACGGCTAAATACATCCATGTCATTTCTTTAACAGAGATTATCTTATCTTTAAATGCACTTACGTTGTGCTGGAATAATTTTGACTTTGATCTCTTTGGCAGAGTTGGTGGGCATATTAGAGGTTTGTATTTCTTCTCCTGAGGTGGATTATCAAATGGACCAGAGCTGTTGGAAGGGGAAATTCAAATAAAAAGGAAACGTGTTTATACCATAGTCAGCCGTTAGAGGGCAGCAATGGGTCAGGTTGCATGATGTGCTCACAGAGATAGTGAGGCAAGACAAGTTATGGGAGGGTACAATACCTTAGCCTCTTGAGAACTGGTGGCTTGATGTTGTACTTGTCACCCAGCTGTAGGGCAACCGCTGGCTTCTTAGCAGGCGCCGGGTTGGGAGTGTCAATCTCCAATCCTACACAAAACAAAACATATACATTAATTCATGCAATACATTTTTTTTAATTGGCCAACTACATCACTAGTCATCAGATAAAGCTTTACCAATGGAGCGAATCTTTGTGTGGCTGGGCGCATGAGCTTTAGGTTTTTCCTTTTTCTTCTCCTCCTCTGCACACTTCTTCAAATCCGGCACTGGGACCTTGCTCTCCTCTTTCTTCTTTTTCTTATCTGGAGGATATGTATACAGAGTGTGTGTTAGAAACTGTTGTGAGGAGGGGAGACATTGTGAAACAGAGACGAGACATTTCTAAACAGTTAGAATAATCTGCCTGTGTACCTGCAGGGGAGTTGCCAGTGGCACCGACACTCTGGGAGCGGATGGTAGCCATCCAGCCCTCGACAAGCACGTTCGCCAACTTCCTCAATTCTAAAAAAAAAAATGAAAGACATTACTGTTAGTGAGATACAAATACAAGCCACTGTCTATACATTCAAACGTTTGTGTTTTTTTGTGTACAAGCAACCCTTACCTTCAGTCTCACCAGACTTGCTCAGCTGCTTCACCAGTTTGGCGGTGTTATTCTGGGAGAAGATAAAAGCAAAAAAAAAAAACAGTTAAAGGTCAATTGTGCCTTTGTGTGGCATTGTGAAGGTTGTGTTCTGAGGGACAGACTGAGGGCAGTACCTGTTTGAGGTGGTCCACTTTGAGAGGCAGCTTCTGTAGCTGTGAGCAGGATGAGCTGGAGCAGGGGGGTGTTGGTGTTGCCTTTGGAGTAGGTGAGCCAGGCGTTGAGCAGCCTGTAGCCACCAACTCGGATAAACCTGGGTGAAAGGAGTTTTTAAAGAAAGAGCATGAATTAGAGGAGGATTGAGATGCTCACAGACTATACACTTGGTCACATACAAAGATATTAAAACAAAAGGTTGAACCATTCACCGATTCCTTTAGAACTGCATATAAAATTACACAATATTCTTTTTTCCATTATGTATGGGTAGTCGCTTCACATTTCACTTTTAAAGAATTTCATTTTGACAAGATCAGACTTCAAAGCACAGGAACATATGTAATAATAATATTTGTATCCGCCCCTGTGTTCATATGAATAAAGACCAAGACTTGCAATACACAAAGTAGAATGATGGCCTACCTGTTGAGAACATCGTGGGATTTTGTCTGTAGCAGGATGTTCAGGTACATACATCTGCTGACCATCTTGGTGGAAGCTTTCATCAGGCTGCATTGAATAAAAGAGCATGGGTGTTTAAGAGTCATAAAAGAATTAGTAATGTAAAAGGTTAAAGAGTTAAAGTACAGACATGAAGTCATGTTTGATTTCAGCTCCTCACCTGAACACCTTTGGGACTCCCTCCAGACTGCGGAGCTCGCCATCTTTCCCCAGGAGTGCCTCCACACCCTTCAAAATCTCTCTGGGGTCCACTGGTCCCACCGCCATGTTCTGAAACATACACAACACAAACATTTAATACACATGCCAACAGGACATAGGTGTACCACATGTACTGGTATCTGTAACATGCAATCTTTTTTCTTAAAATCTATTACATTTTTAGGTGAGAACTTTTTTGCCTGCCAGATAGAAAAGGGGAGCTCAACGCAACAGAATTCCACCAACTACCACCAGCTATCTTGAGGAATGAGGACTCAACAGTCCGTCCATCTCTCTTTTCTTGAATGTTCCATCAAAGACCTGGCTTAAACCAATCACAAGATATCTAAACTGTATATAAGACCAACAAGGCCACAGAGATTTGAGATCACCTCACCACTAACATATTCAACTTTAAATTAGAACTCTTAAAAGATCCAGTGGATGACAACACCACCCTGTTTGTATCAAGGATATTTGACTTCGATATCAAGGTCCAAAGAAATGAGGCAAAACACCAAAGATCAACACCATAGAAGGCCATCGTGGTACACTGAGGGTTTCAGCAACATATTCATGAAGACACCTATGTACAACCAAATAACAAAGCAGTAATTCAGGAGCAGAGCCCACTGACCTACTGTCCAGTATATCCTGTGAAAATAGGGCTAAAAAAAGAAACAGCATCTGGATAGATGACTGGGCTAACATTGTGTCTGACACACAAGGATTAACACAGGTAGCATCATTTTCTTCCAGGCACACATCCACAGTGCAGGATGGCTCCGACGTGCTGCCTCATACTTGGGATGTTTGGAGGGTTGCATGGGGGCAACTTGGCTCTGGTTCAGCAGGGACGAGGGCAGGACGCTGTGACATATCCCTCAGCCAGTCTGTCCTCTCTGGGACTTTCATTTTTACAAAAGTTTATCAGACACACAGTCTGACAAAATGTTTTTTTTGTGTATGTGAGGCAACAGTTTATTAATTTGCTCAGACATTTCATTAAAGAGACAGCAACAATTCAAACAACAAAAACTGTCTTTTCTAAACTGACATACAAAATGTTACATTCACTAATATCAATTTGCCTAACCTCTTATTTCACAGTACCCCTCATCATAGCAGACTTGTCAATGTGTATTCAATATCTATTATTATTTTACAAATGTGCATTACACTTAGATGCTACAAATGCAGTGATGGTTCAAAGGTTTGTTAAAATAAATAGTAGCTAAAGTGAGGATTTTTTGAAAGAAATGTTACTGATAATGATTGATCATGTTTTAATAGCACGTCCATCACAATCATTCACATTGCAACTCAATCAAGGAGAATGGAAACAGAGACATCAATAGTGCCTTGTAAAAATCTATTTGCACATCACTATGGTATATGATAAAAAGATGAAATGGTACAAATTCAGATTATAAGCACCAACAAATTATTATGTAATTAAATGTTAACTGTATGAAATGCTTGAAAACTGTAAAAAATGTTTTTGTAAATATGAATCACTCTCCTTTACAATTTAGATTATTTGAAGGTACTAAAGGTGTCTCTATATTAGACTACAGTTGGGTTAATGGCATCACTGTCAGCTGTTCCAGCCAGCAGGGACCAGTCAGACCATTTACTGCCACCTATAGGTTAGTTTATGCACTGTCACTGCACTGCCTGTGTTAAGCCATAGAGGAATACATAACAAATGATCACAAATGTTAGTGTAACATGACACACGTTAATCTAGATCTCATTAGGCTACTAAAAAGTGTTGGCTGTTTCAATAAGTAGGCTACTGATCATCTTTGAAAAATACTATGTGATACAAACTTGGAAAATGTGCCTATAATGTCATTGTTTGGATTTTAAAACATTACATGACTTAGGGTTTAAGGAATAACTTCCAAATGGTATAAGATATAATTGCTTGAGGATTGAGCCTCATACGCATGCACTTTAAATGTTTATGCATTTTACAATGCCACTGTCAATTTACGCAGCCTACAGAACGGGCTATTTTGGTGGAAATAAATTAATTGGAAATGTCATGATGTGAGGAATCAGTTAGGTCTTACCCGCATAACTGTTGTAGTAGAAGTTTTATATAGTCTCAGACCTCCACAACACTGCAAATAACTCAACTCCTGTAAATGTGACAATTGTTACATACAAATCACTTTTAAACAATGGCCCAGGTTCCTAATTAAGTGGAGGAAAGAAAATTATTTGTGCAGTAATTATGCGGTGTAATTGTATCACTAGTACATTAGGGCAAAACAATTTGATTGTAGCCTACTCAATAATCAAGTGTCTGTAAAAATTAATGTTAATTTTTTTCTTGTGTTTTAGGCAACTGAATTTTTAAAACGGTTGTAGAACAACCGACTTTACAATGATTAGGCCAAAGAGGCATATCCATCAATGAGAAACCAAGTGAACAAATAACAGTTAAACGCCCTCAGTTAGGGTTAGGTCACGGAACCTACAAATGCTTTTAGCTTAACTGACATCTGTCATAATAACCGAGAGCAGGCCTGTTCTAGTCTTCTCGCTGCTTGACGAGGCCGAGGGGGTGGGGCGGAGAATGGCTGTTGATCAGAGCCCTCCCTCCCTCAGTTAACCACTTCGACGACGGCAAACCAAGCTACAGAAGCGTCAATGGCTGTAATAACATAGAAGGTAGTGGTTTACAGAAAAAACAATACGCGTAGCAGATATTTAGCGAAACATACACCCAGACTATGTGCTGGCCATCGGTATCTACTTGTTCTGCATTTCGGTTTTGTATAAAATTCCAAACGTGATTCCGAGAACAAAGGCAAGCCCACGGAGCTGTCCCGAGGACAGTGAAAAAGCAAACATTCGAAAAGCAACCCACAACAGTCCAATTTGTCAATCCCGACTGTTTGTGCTTCGAAAGACCAATTCACTCGGGTCATCCTGCAATCTTTATCCACAGATTGCCGAGTACATGCTGCTTGCTTTCAGGAAGTCCCTGTGCTATAATGATCGGCATTTCAACACACACGGTGCTTCATAAAATATATCCACAATCCTCAAACTAACGCAATCTTTATGTGTAGATTGCGGGTGGTGTTCGTTCCATTGAGCTGCAGCCCCTACAAAACAAATCTGGCAGGCAAATAGTCCGACTTCATGAGTTTGAATTAGATTACTCTGCCTACGGCAATCTTTATGAATAGATTGCTTATTGATATTTTACGAATTTACTGGCTATGTCTAGCTTCATTTTGAACAACTCGTCCATTCAGTCTCACACACGAAGAAACGGAGCCTTGTGCCTCCATCTACTTTCCTGTGTGAGCTCATACTATAAAATTGTCTATATTCAAATTGTTTGCCAAGAACCAAGCTAACCCGCGGTGCCTGCTAAACGGCTACCGCTAGCTAGCCTATCTACGACTTCCATTTAACTGACTACAATTAAATTTAACTTCAAAATCAACTTACTATTGATAATATAGATCCTCAGCGCCACGGATGTACTAGAGTGTGCTTTTCAGGCACTTATATCTCTTATTTCATTAATTTTATCGTCAAACTTCATAGTTTTTAATATCAACTGATACTTCTTATGGGTGGGGCTGTGATAGCTAAAGGCTAGCCTTTCCTTCAGGAACAAACTGGAGACAAAAAATAGTAATCAAATGTCCATTACTTGAAGAAAAAAAATATGAATTTGAGTAGTTGTTCAAAGTCCTCGACGGTTCAGTCTTCGGCAAAGCAAATTCATACCTGCAAAACACACAAAAACACGCATTTAATTCCAGTGACAAACTGCGTCGTCCTTATCACAGTCTTGTGTTGGTTTGTGAATATATTCAGTTGGAATTTCGCATTTAAGACGGACAAAATGTTGAAAATAAGCCATTCTGTCTTTATGACTTCACTTACCTCTGACCAAATCCAGGAATGAGCGCGGAGAGGAGGGGTTTAGCTTTTATACTACGTGACGATTTTTACGTCATATGAAGCGTTTTCTCTGTTTTCCCGTTCAAACAAAATGGTGGAGAAACGACCTTACCTCCTCAGTCAAGGGCGTAATGGCGTTTCTCACATCTTGGAAGCTATAACTTGAATCCTTCACTGAATTCATCTTGAAAATACTGTACTTTTCAATAATTCAAGATATTCCAAAAAGCCTTACACATTGAATTGTTTTTTTCTGAATTGTAGCAATTACTTCATATATAAATGTAGTTAATAAACTTTCCTCAAAATGGCGAATTGTTTGTCTGTCATCGCAGTGCTGGTCATCGGGTGCTGGTCACATGCACCCGGCATGCACCAGTAAGGAAAACATAATTTAAACCACCGGCCAACCAACTAAAATAACAGAAATTATTTGTTTTAACTGAATTTAAAGATGTTTTATTAATGTAACATTTTGCTAAATTAAATAAAATTGTAACGCTTCATACAGTTCATACATAATACAATAATCATTGATCTTTCACCTTTCACCTACAACCCTACTGACAGCAAAATGGCCGCCTCCATCCAAGGCATTGGGAAGGGTTTATTCCGTCTTTCGCCTCTAATTATCAAGCAACTACGCCCATATCAGGTATTACATTTAATTGTGTTGTTCATTAATTTTTGAGTGATCAGTTCCGTGAAACGTTTTTTATGTTTTGATGCCATACAAAATGCTGGACGCTAGATTCCTATGCGTTTGCTAGCCTTGCTAGTTAGCCAATGTAGTGGAGTCGTACATGGCAATAAAAAAAAAATCCCAGTTGCGTTAATTTAATTAGAATTTGATGGCTTCTCAGTAATAATACACACAAGACACGGTCTTATGAATGAGTAACGTTACCTAGCCGAACGGCATTATTGGTATAACAACAACAGTGTCGCATAGCCTACATTAGCAACATGCCTGGGACTGGGAGCAACTTCATGTTTACAGACTTTTTTAAACTACGGCAAGGTTTATTTAGACATAGTGCAATTCATAAATGTAATCATGGGCTTTATGCATCCGTTTAGCATGCACCCTTCGTTACACTTAAAGGTAGAGTCAGCGATTCTGGAGAATGCTTGTGGTCAAACTATTTTTCCAGCAAAAAATCCCATGATGATACCCAGCCTAAGCTCTGTAAACTGGTATGTAAACAAAGGGCCCACCTGCGACTAGCAACATGCCTGTTTACAGAGCCTAGGCTGTGTATCATCAGCGGATTGTAAGTAGATACTTTCTGATTCTGACAAGGAGCGATTTGACAACAAGAGATCTCCAGTATCACTGACTCCATCTTTAAAGGGACAATGAGGAAGGTGTTTAGGATGTTGTGATACTGAAAGTGGTTTTCCTTTGCATTCAGTTCTGTCTGCACAGGCTGCCTGAAAGAACACGCCCGGGTCTATCTCTGTTTGCACAGCCAAGTCACTTTTACTGCAAAGCAGCACTCCTGGATGGGGATGCTGCTCAGGCTGTGGAGTCTCTCTCTCGTTACAAGGACAGACCATGGGATTACCTAGAGACTGAAGGTACCTAAAGGGAAATTGAGAGTGTAATTGTTAGTCCTTATTATTGTTTTGGCTAAATATGCCTTTCCCCTGACAGAGTATATTGAAAGGTATGGAACCAAACCAGTATGGGCAGGCTACAGGAGGAACCACAAAGGAGGCATTCCCCCACAGAAGACACGCAAGACTTGCATTGTAATTTATTTAAATTTTAATCCATTTTGGTGCCTCCAGGCACACTGAAAGTCAGTCAGAATAGGGTGTACTCTGTATATTTAATGATGTCATAATAAATGTTGCAAAAGGGTGATGGTTTTGTTCATTCATTTGAATGGCAAGGATGATGTATATCTAACAGTTATTAATAGAATTTCAAAACTATTTTAAGAGAATTTTACAGACTGCAAAGCTATACACCAATTCATCTATTTCATAAAGCACTCATAATTCTAGCATCCATGTTGAAATCTGTCATTTAAAGAGGCCTTAACACTGTGTCTGTTTCTCTAGAGAGGGGACAAGATATGTGGAAACCCTGTCCAATTTGTCGGGATCCAAATGTTATCATCCACCATCAGGTAAGTGAGCATCCCTGACAGTCTATTGGTCTCAATGCATACTAAACACACGCATTCCCACACCTATTTATATTTATTATATATATTATATATTATATTATTATTATATTATATTATATTATATTATATTATATTATATATATTATATTATTATTATATTTATATTATATTATATATTATATTATATTATTAATTATATATATATATATGGAACTAGTGGCTCACACATCCTTGTGGTTTGTGAAATATCAGACATAAGTTGGTAATCATCTGACAACCCCTCAGATTGATCTGGTGACTCTTTGGAGGGGCCCAACCCCAAGGTTCAGAAACACTGGACTGGGCTAGCTTATTGTATATCAAAAAGATGAAGTGAGCCAATGATCAAATGGTTAAAAAACAGTCATCACAGTCACATATGGAGCTTGTCAAAGTGGTTTAATGATGAAATCCTCGTCTTGAAGCTGATGTAAATGCCACAAGATAGTTCATAATGGTTAAGTTAAGTTACTTTATTAGTCAATGGTTGGTTACATTGAAATTTGTCTTTTTGCAAATACCCTCTCAAGTTACCACACTTCGGAGGGGTTCAGAGCGTAGGGTCAGCCGCAGTACAGCGTTCCTGGAGCAGTTAGGGGCAAAGTGTCTTGCTCAAGGACACAATGGTAGAGATCGGGGATCGAACCAGCGACCTCATGGTTACTGGTCGGCCACCTTTCCTCTCTAGGCCATCCTACCACCCTAGGACCAACCTAACTTGGTGGCAAGAACATTTGCAATTAAAAAAATATTGGCAGCTACTAATAAGCTTTCTTTCTTGTGTAATTAATCAAATTAGGATATTACAGAAATGACAAATCATCATTGCTGGAGCTTAGAGTTCCAATAAACACATGGTATAGCTTTAGTTATACAGTTGAGCTGATGGTCCTTTAACCTCTCCTACAGTATGCTAACCTCAAATGTGTCTTCCCTTGTAGAATGTGAAACTGTTGGCGCAGTTCATCAGTCCCCACACTGGCATGGTGTATGATCCCACTCTAACAGGTAGGTGGTGGGCACACATCAATCAAAGTGAACACATGAAACCCAGGTGATTGCCAGGCGGCTGACATTGTTTCTGCTGTCCGCTCCAGGTGTGTGTATGAAACAGCAGAAGAAGCTTCATGAAGCCATCGACACAGCACAAGATCATGGTGCGTATAACATGCAAGATTAAATATATTAACATCATAAAAAGATCATGAATTATTTAAAATATCCGCCTTTTGTAAGCTTTCCCATAGCCACTTTCTTTCAATTATATTTGAATTTCATCTTGAATTGTCAGTACAATTTTTGTATATAGAACATTTTATTATTGTATGGTTACTGACATAAAGTGTGTCAAGGACTTGTAATTGAGTCGGCTAGCAGCAAAAAGAAATTGACAACTTGCACCCAATAGAATATTTTTAAAGCCAATTCTATAATGGGATTTCACACTCAGCCTTGTTCACACTAGACGCGTCACAGGGCCAGTGTGTTTTTATTTAAGTTCCCATGTTAACTGGTCAGACTTTTAATTTGTTCCGTTCTCTCTGGCACACAAATACACTGTGTTGCTAAAAGTTTTTTTAAACACGACAGCTCTACCATCAACAATTCTCTTGTTTTGGATATCCATGGCCAATGCAAAATCAATGGAGCCAGGGACATAGCAGTTGCCACTAACATGGCGTAAGAATCTTATGTCATTAATACAGGGCTAGACTGCGACCAAATGCTCGCATTTTGCGACCATTTTTGGAGACAGTGCGAGTAGTTTTTAAAACTAGGGGCACGCGAGCGACCGGAAATTCGCCGACATATGTATCATTATTATTATTAGTGCTTTGAGAGAGAGACGGAGAGAGAGAGAGAGAGAGAAAGAGAGTCCGCGAGTGATAAGTGAAACGATCAACAGCGATCACGTGACCTACTCTCATCTCAGTGTCCCGCTGTCGTGTTGCCAACTGGCAACTGTGCAAGAGACACATCTTGCGATTTTTTTTAACCGCGCGCAGGAGAGCAGAGTAGCAACGGAGCTGTCTACTCCTCACCGCTGACTGCACTCACTGGCCTCGTTCGACTTGGAGCCGTCTTGCTCAGACCTGCGCAACTATGACGCGCGTCTTGCTGAGCGCACAACAAAAATGCTGCACAAATGCTGTGCGCTCAGCAAGACGTCATAATTGCGCAGGTCTGAGCAAGACAGCGACATCTCAAACGGGGCTACTTAGCCCCCGGCCACCTGCAGCAGCCAGCACCGTGCCAGGTGACGTTTGTGAACAATTGTTTTATATGTCCACATTCAATAGGCCAGTGCATATCAATAAAATAGCTAACCTTGTAGTTATATGGCAACAAAAAAAGTGTGTGAAGTGAGTTTGTAAATATGTAAATAGGCCTAGTTCATTTGTACACTACCTGTTCAGCATTTTCTATTAATTTTGTCTCTTTCAGAAAAGCATAGGCCATAATGCAAATTAGTTGATAATGTAATCTAGCTCCTACTAGTTACCTTTGGGCCAATAACTATTTTCCTTACAGGAGTCAGCAGAGATAGAGTAGGACAAATCAGAGGGCTTGGATGTAGAAGTGGTTGTGGTGAAAATGGGCAAAAAAAAAAATCCTTTTCCTAAAGGAATGTCTGAAGAATTTCACATGGTGACGCAAAATCAAAAACACAATGAAATGTATAATCTGTTGTCAGTGTGGTCCAAAACATGCTGGCAATACAATATCAATAGGCCTAATATAGTTAAAATTGGGAAACATTTTAATAGATGTGTTGCAGGTCTATTTAATGTTTGCCCCAAAATTTTCTGCTTGCGCCCCTAAAAATTCTGAGTTAGGGGCGGCAGTGCTCCTAGTAAAAAAAGTTAGTCTTGAGCCCTGCATTAATAAGTTAACTAGTGATAATACATGTATCACATTTTCCTTTTTCAGGCTTAGTTCCCTTTCAAATTCCCTACGTGGAATTTTCAGGAGAGGACTATTCCAATTCCCATGATGCCGTGGGGTCCACACCTCCTCCCCAGTCGTTAACCTCAGGCAGCACCTGGTATAAGTGGTACACTGAACTAACGCCTGATGCTAATGAAGTGGCTAAAGTCAAGAAGATGTACAAGGCTTATTTAAAGTGATGAGACACTATAGAACCAGTACTGGTGATCGTGCTGTCATTAATGCAGATATTTATTTGCTATACATAATGTATGCATCTCTTTTGAACTGTTCATTTCCACTTCCTGTTTTCGTATCCTACATGTATGCAAATAAAAGATGAATACCCAAAATGATGAAAAATGTTTATTGTTTATGGTTGAGCATTAGTAGAACTTAGCCAATGTACAGTATACACATTACATTGAAGCTCCCTCTAAATGTCTTAGGATTAACACTCCGGTATATGTGCAACCTGAACCTGTTAAAAGATGTTACAATCTCCAGCAAAGAGAGATTCAACATTTTATATCATCATTGTTACATTGTGGGGCTGTTGGTTAGCATATGATGTAGGTAGCATATGACGTAGCGTAGCAATGTGTCCTTAGAGCTGCAGTGTGTGTGTGGTCAGGGGTTGACCTTGTTGACCATGGTCTCTCCCAGGGACTCCAGCACCACTGAAGCTCCCTCTAAATGTCTTAGGATTAACACTCCGGTATATGTGCAACCTGAACCTGTTAAAAGATGTTACAATCTCCAGCAAAGAGAGATTCAACATTTTATATCATCATTGTTACATTGTGGGGCTGTTGGTTAGCATATGATGTAGGTAGCATATGACGTAGCGTAGCAATGTGTCCTTAGAGCTGCAGTGTGTGTGTGGTCAGGGGTTGACCTTGTTGACCATGGTCTCTCCAGGGACTCCAGCACCTCCCTCTTGTAGTCGTCAAAGTCTCCATCTATCTGGTTAACAGAATAGTCCTCCACCACCCACATGTGACAGCGTGTCTCTGTGATCAGCCTGGCATCGTGGCTCACAATGAGCACCGCTACACAACAACGGGAAAGAGTGTTATTACTGTTATCATGGTACCCAGGGATCTCAGCATTGAATTCAAGACTTTTTAATGTTAAAATTAAATGTAATGCCAACGTCAGGCCATACTGGCAAACTTAGGAAGGAAATAATGGCAATTCTGAAGCATTTAAAGTGTACTTTTAATAAAGAACATTGTGAACTCACATTGATATGCTAGAACATAAATAATGAGTACACATGTGTATACTCTTAACATCTAAAAGTGCTTATTTGTTACAATGACCCCTTCAAGTATTTAAAAGGGTGATTAACAAATTAAAACCATTGTAAAGGAAGTTTGATACCTGCAGTGCAATTCAATACTTTTAGGGCCTTATTTTGATATTACATTTTTAAGACCCTGTGGTTCTCTGTGTAATTTAACATTTTTAATCAATATTTGATCAAATGATACAAACTTGTTTAGGATTACAAGCAGTACAACTTTGCGGAATTTGCATTAAAGAGATATGTCAGGTAGTAAGTAGTGTGGTGGTGGTTACTTTATGGTCACAGGGTGGCGCTATTGGTGCCATGCTTATGAAGAACTTGTTTGCCAAGTCATTGAAAGTCTGTATGTGGCAGATAATATTTTACACAATATAATGCCTGCTGGTGCTCAGCTATTGGGAGGCACAAGCTTTCCCTGATAACCCAACGTTGAACTCCAGTCAAAGCCAATGGCAGACAACCCTACTTCCCCTTAAATACCTTTCTACTGTTTAAGGTGCTTTGGCTGTCTCATTTTTCCAACTCTTTAATGCCTTTAAAAAGTGACCAATAGTTATGAAATTTCCCACAATGCAACTGAGCCACAGACAATTAGGGTGGTTTACGCTAGTAGCTGCAGCAGAGATAAGTAGCAGACTACAGAAGTCTGATAAGCTCTCTTAAACTCCACACACCCACATTTTTTTTTTTCATTTTCTGACTGACTTTATTTACCTCATTTGAGGACATTGAGGACAGGCTAAAGGCTTATGTTTTAGTTCATCATCATTTGTGATATGAAAACACAATTGAACAAAACCGTGAGTCCAGGTCATAGTTGGTGTGATTGCAGGAAGCGTTCATACATATGTTCTTATAAGGCTAAAAATAAAAACTGTATTCTGCCCTCTCTTGCTGGCACCTCAATAGCTTCTATTTTCATTGAATAATCATAATTCTAATGTAAAACACATTCAGTTGTGATAGCGTCTGTGAAATTCCCCTATTATTATTGAATTGAACTCTTGCTGTTTTGCATTAGAAACTAACCAATGACGAACCAAAGGGCTGTATCTATTGAATGTGTTAATGGTGCTATTCTTGAAACTGATCTAAATGAAACCAATAGACATATTCTGCGGATCACTTTTACTTTTAATACACTTGTCTTGCTTTGTTTGTGTTTGCTTTATTGCTACGCCCGTTTTAATTGCTTGTGTACTTTTTAGTGTTTTGAGTGCCCTTGAAAAGCGCAATATAAAATAAATGTTTTAGAATTAGTAATACATGTTGCCAAGTTGAAAACACTTCACTGGACTGGAGAATGTCTGGTGCATGTGAATGAGGTAAAAGTTGCCGGAACACTAGGGATGATCCTTGGATTTTTTTATTTATTAATCAAGAGAATTAATCTCTGATGATGCTGATACCTGACAAAAACAATGCACTATGAGCTTGCCTTACTGAAGCCCTCTCTTCTTACCTCCTTTGTATTCATTGATGGCCTCAGATAAGGCGTCAATCGACTCAATGTCCAGGTTGTTGGTAGGTTCATCCTATGAGATAGAAACCGGTAAGTTACTCATAGAATGGTTTCAGGCAGAGCATCAACACTGTAGATAAAAAGGATTAAGTGGGCCGTACCAAGATCAGCACATCAGGCTGACGACAGCTCAGCTCTGCAAACACCACTCTGGCCTTCTGACCACCTGTTAAGAGAGAAAACACACACACACACACACACACACATAATGAGTGAAAACGTCTCATTCGTTAACAGAAAATGGCATTTTAAATTGGCATTTTTAAAATAAAACAAAAACATACATAGCAAACATAACAAAACAAAAAGAGATAAGATGAGAACAGCACTTTAAATAAAAGCCAATAATACATACACAGACACAAATAAAGAAAAAATAGAAAACAAAAAAAGAACTGTGAGGAGAAAACATTGATCTTGTTTGCATTGTCTATACAGGAGCGAATATTTCATTTTACGTTATATAACATTTTCCTTTTTTATCATTTATGATAATAAAATTAGGTACTGTAATATCATATACCACAGAACAATAAGACAAATCTGCCATTCAAAGGTTAATAATGAGGGTGGATTTTCCTACCAGAGAGCTTGGAGATCTGAATGGTGTGTGCGTGGCTCTCCAGGCCAAAGCGTCCCAGACACTTCCTGCCGTCCTGGTAGGGCAGGTTGAAGTTCCTCATCAGGTACTCTGTGGCCGTCTCCTCCATGTTCAGCTGGTCAGCATACTGCTGGTTGAAGAAACCCACTTTCTGTAGGCAGAGAAGAGAGAGCCCAAAGTTTACAACCTACCAAATATCCTACAAGAGGTTTTGTCACGTCCCACTGCCCACAGTCAGTCAGAGCAGAATGATAGTCACATAGAAACAGTAAGTTTACTCACCAAGCGATGATTCTTCCTCATCTCACCTTTAGTCTAAAAAGACAAAAAAAAAATATCAAGTTAACTTATTGCGGACGTGAATGATTCTACATTGGCTCGGTCGGCATAATGGATTATTAGCTGCCGACACAAAACAATAGATTTAGGTAACATTGATGATTTGGAATGGGCTGAATGGATAACCGAGTTAAGTTGAGACCAGAAGGAACATCACTTCTTGCCCGAGGATCTTATATATACAGTCTGTGGAGCGGGCAAGAGGGACGCAGTGAGCAGCTAATATATATTTTAAAAGCGGTCATTTATCCCGCTGACGTCTGAGCTCGATAAATACCGCCCTCACGTAACCAACTGCTGCTCAGAGTTTTTTGACGTGACGTCTTGTTAGCCGTTAGCTTAGGTCTATTACTGTTACCGGGATAGAAAGAGCCGGTGCCTAGCCCACACGCATCCAATGATATAGAAAATGAAAAATACAACATATTGCAGATACTTGAAGAATCATTTTGTTATTGAGTGGTTGACCAGTGAACATTTACCTCTCTAGTAGTGCATGTTTAAGTTAAAATCTTTTGTTGTGGCGTACTTACAGGACTTAATTTGCCAGTGAGCAGCAGCAGCAGGGTACTCTTCCCCACACCATTGGGTCCAACTATACAAACTACAGGAAGAAAGCAAAATGGAATGTCAGAATTGAAATAAAAAGCACGTGAGGTTTTCTCGTCATGTTTTTAATATTAACAACATATAGTAATCTCCTTGAGTTCCTCCTTGTTAAGTTCTCAATAGATACATAGTGTCAGAAAGGGATTGATATGCCCCCCTAGTGCATGTCCCTCTCCACTGAAACATTAAGTACAGTGTGAACAATGTCTGGTTCTGCAGCTGTTTGTCACATGTGTCAAGGTTATCAATGATAGAACAGAAACAGCATGCTTACTCCTAGACTCCATGTCAATTCCAAAGTCCACGTTCTTGAAGAGAGTCTTCACTCCATCATAGCAAAAGTCAACACCTGTATAGGACACGGACACACACATTACAACTTTGCCATTTACAGGGTTTGAGTAAAATCAAGGACGTTCAAGATAAAAGTTAAACTTTTTCAAGGAGCTGCGAGCTTTTAATATAAATATGGAAAAAACAACAATGCTTTTGATTTCATAAATTGCCCTTCAGAAAAATGGGAGGGTATTCATAACCTCATCCCTTTATAAAGCTTTTGAAGCAAAACGTATGGATTTTCGTAAATAAAATAAAAATACAATAAGCACTACAACATAATATAAAGAGGTGTGTCCTGTGTAGTACTCATTTCTGGACCAATTTGGAGCTATAGTGTCACAAGACAATGTAAAATGTGGAGATGTTGCAGTCTCCAGATGTTCTTACAATGTAGTCCCAGTATAGGTGGTGAGAGAGGAGGTGGGTTGGGGAAGGTGAACTTGACAGTGTACTCTCTGGGCCTCTTAAGCAGCTCTGTGGCGTCCTGGCTCTCCTCCTCCTGCGCTCCCTTCTTCTTGCCCTTGGCCTGCTTTCTGGTCAAAGCCTCCTTCGTTTGCTTCTCCTGGAAAGGAAAAAACAAACAGTCGGCAACGGACAGAATGGACGACACACACACACACACCTTAGCTTAGCTCGAGTTCAGAGTTTTATGCTGTACATTTGCCAGGCCTATTTTTAAAGAGTCAACCACAAGGGCATGAGAACTAATGATTCCTTACCCATCCATGAAGCAACAGAACCCACCTCCTGGACAAGGTTTTGTATTTTGTTAGATTTTGTTATTCATTTTAGGTCAAGTTGCCAAGAGATTGGTTGTGTTTTAAAGAAGAAAGTGGGTGATTGGAGGGACAGGAATACTCACAGCCTGTTTGGTGGACTTGCCACCGGCCTTCAGATCTCTGAGTTTCTTCTCCTGCTTGTCGTACTGTTTCTGAAGTTCTTTTTGCTTCTGCACGTACATTTTCTTGAAGGTCACTTTAATTTAAAAAACAAAAAAGGAAAACCAATGATTCATAGTTCATTCCATTCCAATTTTAAAAACTACAAAAAAAATGTTTAACAACTGGCCAAACGCAAGATGCTCTACAGATTGAATTTCAGATCCATTAACAAGTAGCTATTTTCCTACTTAGAGGAAATGTATAAATTCCTCTGGAAGTATACTCACAGTAGTTCCCTCTGTAATAGAATAGTTTCTGGTAGTCTAAGTGGATGATGTCCGTACACACTTCGTCAAGGAAACTCTGGTCGTGGGAAACTATGAGGAGAGTCTTCTTCCAGCCTTGAAGGTAGCTGGAAGTAGAACAACAGATAATAATAATAATAATAATAATAAATTTTATTTATAATGCACTTTATATTCAAGAATCTCAAAGTGCTTAAAAAGGGGGGAACCTCAAAGAAAGTTTAGCCAAATGCTCTTTTAAAGAGATGAGTTTTGAGGTTCCGTTTAAAAAGAGCTGTAGTCTGTGGGGCCCTCAGGTGGTCAGGGAGGGCGTTCCATAGTCTAGGGGCAGCAGCAGAAAAGGCCCGATCACCCATGGTGCACAGCTTTGTATGTCGGGTTTGGAGGGTGTGAGTGGATCCTGAACGGAGTGTACGTGAGGTTGTCGGGGGGGTGAGGAGTTCCTGAAGGTAAAGGGGGGCATGTCCGTGAAGGCACTGGTGGGTGAGGAGGGAGACCTTGTACTCAATTCTGAGTGAGACAGGGAGCCAGTGCAGTGATTTCAGGATGGGGGTGATGTGGTCGTGCTTGCGCACCCTCATCAGGATCCTGGCAGCACTGTTCTGAATGTACTGGAGCCTCTGGATGCTCTTGCCAGGGATCCCGATGAGGAGTGCATTGCAGTAGTCCAACCTTGAGGAAACAAAGGCATGGACGAGCTTTTCTGCATCTGCCAGGGTGAGTGTTTGACGGAGTTTGGCGATGTTCTTGAGGTGGTAGAATGCTGTCTTACAGAGGTGTTTGATGTGGGTGTCAAAATTGAGTTGAGGGTCCATTTTAACACCAAGGTTGGTGACAGATGTGGAAAGGGGGATGTTTTGGCCAGAGAAGGTGATATTGGTGATGGTTGGGGAGCGGAGCTGATGTGGCGTGCCAACAAGGATGGCTTCTGTTTTGGAGCTGTTTAGTTGTAGGAAGTTGAGCTTCATCCACGCCTCTATCTCCTCCAGGCAGGTGGTCAGTGTGGATGTTGGCAGAGGGGCAGAAGAAGTGGGGGTTGTCCTGATGTAGAGCTGTGTGTCATCGGCATAGCAGTGGTATGATAACCCATGCCTGCTAATGACACTGCCCAGGGGGAGCATGTACAGTGAGAAAAGGGTGGGGCCCAACACCGAGCCCTGGGGGACACCGCAGGTGACGTTGTTGGTGTGAGATTTTGCTTTGCCCAGGGCGACGTGCTCAGTTCTGTCAGTGAGGTACGAGGTGAACCAGTTTTGTACGTTTCCTGATAGTCCAATGGTGTATTGCAAGCGGTGGAGGAGAATATTGTGGTCAACCGTATCAAAAGCAGCTGTTAAGTCCAGGAGGATGAGGAGAGATGGGGAGCCGGTGTCTGCTGCCATCAGGAGGTCATTTGTGACCCTTACCAAGGCTGTTTCTGTACTGTGGCCATGGCGGAAACCAGACTGGAATTTTTCAAACAGGTGATGTTGTATGAGGTGATCCTGAAGTTGTGCTGCAACTGTTTTTTCCAGAACTTTTGACAGAAATGGGAGATTTGAGATGGGCCTGTAGTTGGAGAGGACTTCTGGATCAAGGGTAGGTTTTTTTAATGTTGGTCTGATGACAGCAGTTTTTAACGCAGATGGGATATGGCCGGCGAGGAGGGAGTGGTTTATAATTTTGGTGATGAGCGGAGAGACGGCAGAGATGTTGGCCTTCAGCAGAGCTGTAGGGAAGGGGTCTAGTGCACAGGTGGATGGCTTCATTTTCCTGATGACGTCCTCCACCTCTTCCTGTGTGATGCTGGAGAAGGAGCAAAGGGTCTGGACAGAGTCAATCGGTGGGTCAGCAGTTGGAAGGGGCAGGACAGCAGTGGAGGAGAGTTTTGAGCGGATGTTATTTACTTTTTGTTTAAAAAAGTTGATGTGCATGTTGCACCTCTCCTCAGTGGCCTCAGATTGGGATGGTGAAGGGGGTTTAAGAAGGTGATTTATTGTTGAAAAGAGTTGTTTGGAGTTACCCGGGCTATTGTTAATGATTGTGGAATAGAACCTGGACCGTGCATTCTTCAGGGCATCAGCATATGCCCTCCTGTGTTCCCTGTATGCCTGTTTGTAGACAGTCAGACCGGAGGCCTTGAGGCGCCGCTCAAGGACACGCCCAGCCGCCTTCATTGTACGTAGCTCACTGGTGTACCAGGGTGCGGAGCGCGAGAAGGAGACTGACCTCGATGTTAAGGGGGCGTGGAGATCCAGGAGACTGCTCAGGGACTGGTTGTATAAGTCCACTGAGTCAGCAATAGAGAGGGAGTCAGTTGAGCCAGAGGAGAGATGTTGAAGGTCCAGGGCCAGTGCGTCCATGTTGATATTTTTCAAATTCCTGAAGTGGATCTGCCGCTTTGGTTTGGTGTGGGGGGAAAGAAAAGGGAGCTCCATTGACACAGCTTTGTGATCCGAGACGCCGAGATCATAAACCTGTAGGTTGCTGATGGGGGCGGAGTTAGAGATGACCAAGTCAAGTGTGTGTCCTCTGGAGTGTGTGGGGACAACAACATGTTGTTGTAGGTTGAGGGAGTCTAGCAGCTGAAGAAAATCAGCAGCGGGCTGGCATGAGGGAGTGTCAACATGAATATTTAAATCACCCAGGATGATGGTATTGGCAGAGGTAGTACAGAGTGTTGTGAGGAGATCAGACATTTCCGGGATGAAAGCAGAGTTGGGTTTTGGGGGCCTATATATGAGGAGAACAGTCATGGGATGGGGGGGCTTACATGTGAATGCGAGACACTCACAGGAGGAAGTTGTAGGCAGCGGCATGAGGGACAACTCCAGGTCCTGTTTGTGGATGACAGCTAGGCCACCACCGCGACCAGTTCTGCGGGCTGCCTCCAAGTAGCAGTAGCCTGGGGGACAGGCTTCATTTAGGGCAGAGTAAACCTCTGGCTGGTGCCAGGTTTCTGTTAGGCACATGAAGTCAAGTCCTTTTTCCCTTATATGTTCTTCAATCAAGCTGGATTTATTATTAATGGATTGAGTGTTGAAAAGTTCAAATTTGACCAGTGATTGTGGGGTTATTCTCTGTACAGGTCGCAGAGCCTTAAAATCCACTCCGCGCAGGTTATAATCCACTCCATGTAATCTATCCAGCCGGGAGTGCGGGGATCTCGCGACGCTGTGTCCTTTGCCCTCAGCCGTCCCAGCGGACCAGACGGATGGGACGAAGCCGGCAAGCTGACCACAAACAAAGTTTCTCCCTGAGCCTCTGTGGACATATCGGGGTCTGTGCAATAATCCTAGCTGCTTAATGGTGGAAATACAGGGTGGGATGGAGCGGTTGTTGTACTTCAGCAGCTGTGAGGCGGAGTACTTCAACATCGAACCAGCCATAGTGATGGTAGCCTGTTAGCAGCTAGGTACGGACCCGAAGCAGCTGGAGAAGAGCCGGGAGGCAGTGCAGAAAAATCCACGAGACAGTAGAGATAGTAGAGACAGCCTGCAGGTTGACCGGGGCATATTCCCATATTCCTCACCAGGATCACCGGAAAAAAACGCCAGCAGCAATCAGGAAAATGTCAGGGGCTACTTGTTTTTAGCCGTTGCTAGGGACGCCAAATATTGTGAGCTACACGGCTCCTCCACAACAAAACCGGAGCAACCAAAGGTGTGTCCACAAGCTTGCTCCTCGTTGCTGATGCAGTATGTAGGGAACCAAGAACAGATCAAGGCCCACAAGAAAATCACTTTAAAAATAAAATTGGCCAAAATTGGCCCAAAATTTGCTTGGAAAAGCGGCGAACAGACAGCGCCAGCGTCCTCTCCAGCTGATGTTTTTTGATAAGAGGACAAGTATATAGAGTGAATGTAATATTTATACAGCTACATTTAATCACCACAGCCAAACGGTGAATTATGCTGTAGCAGAAGGAAGTACATCACTGAAACCTAAAAGACCTTGTCAGTGAAAAAGTGCCAACGTAACCTCATACATATTAATACCACAGTAGCCGAAATACAGAACAGGGCCCCATCTACTGTATACAACTGAATTTACATAGGACCTGGCTTTGCTCTGGCTCAGTCACAGCTCTGTTGTGGTTTCCATGTCCGCTAGTAAAATATGTAGAAAAAGCAAGGTGGTAAAGTTTATCTTTTGACCTGCTCCCCTTGACTATCAGTGTTGGAGCTAAGCTAACCTGGATGAGAGAACTTTGCCCATTTCTATATTAAATACACACAGGAACGGTTTACGTAGTCTTTTTTTGAGCCAGAGGATAAAAGTTAAAAATTAAAAATAATTTATTCCTTTAAATAGTTGCACTTTCTTGAGTCAAAGTTCAAATCAGTGGCAACTCTAATATTCCTTCTCACTATTAATCCAGATTAGATGCTACCATTATAAACATATAATGGTAGAAAGAGAAAGGCATTAGATTAAAAGGTCTGCTTTGTACTGACTTGTTGAGCCAGATGACAGCGTTCAGGTCCAGATGGTTGGTGGGTTCATCCAGCATCAGTAGAGTGGGTTCCATGAATAGAGCTCTGTTGGTAACACAAGGTAAGAGGGAGGGAAAATATGAGTTTAATAAAACAATTACTATATTAAGGCCAAGCATAGAAGAATGATGAAATGAGGATCGGAATTTGTTTGTTTGTTATTGTTTGTATGTGTTTCTCTGTTACTCTTGTCATAGTCATCGATTCATGGTCATTTGTTATGTTGTTGTCATGATTTGACTGATGTTTGTTATGTTATGTTGATTGCTTGGTGGTGTATTGTCTGTATGTTGCAATCTAATAAATAAATAATAAAATTAATTAAAAAAAAAGTGAGTGTGAAACATAATGTATCCAACAGGATAATATTGGAGCAGTTCCGTCCATTAAAATCCATGATAGTGTACCTGGCGAGGGAGACTCTCATCCTCCAGCCTCCAGAGAACCTCTTGGTGGGTCTGTTCTGCATCTCCGTGGTGAAGGACAGACCAGCCAGGATCCGCCTGGCCTTGGGCTCTGCTGCGTCAGCTCCAATGGCTCTCAGCTCTTCATATACCTTTAGTAGTGGAGGAGAAAACACTGAGATATGACAAAGGAAGTCAGACTGAATGTGAGTGCACCTAAAATCACACTTATTATCCCCTAGCATCTACTGGCGTTTTGTTGGACTAAATAGACTTGGAGAATATAAAAATAGCAGGGATGCACCGATCCACTATTTTAGTTCCGATCTGATTCAGTTATCTGGGTTTTGGAGATTATCATTATACATTTCCTTGTTGGTGGTGATGCTATGTGTAAGTGTATGAAGGCTTAAACAACAGAAAAATTCAAATTTAAAAGAGCAAGACATATACACAAATGCATATACCGTAATTTTCGGACTATAAGCCGCAACTTTTTCAACCCCGTTATTAAACAGCACAGTATATGTTCTGTAGCTACTAGGGATGGACGTTAGTAATCGAGTACTCCTCGTTTCAAATGAACTCGATTGGTGGATTAAAATGTTATATACGTGTACAAAACGGCACAAAGCGGATAAAATAAAGTTTAACAAAATTAAATATTTTGATGCAAGTGCAATAAACTGAGCGTTGTGTCAAACAGCAACTGCAAATAACTGCCACCTCCGTGCCATCGCAGCGCAGCCTGTGTTCTCCACAGCACCGCGGAGCTGAACACGGTCTCTCCTTTCTTCTCCAGAACATTTTCAGGAATATAACTGTCCAATTATTTCAAAGCAGATGATAAAGTTACGTTTATAAAAAGGGGAGATGACACCTGTTACTCTCAGTTAGCAATGAGTAGACTCCAGATGAGCATGCAAGGTGCTCTCCGCTTGGAAAGAAAAGAAGAAGCGAGGCTTACTTCAGGCACATTCGCTCCGAGCCAACAACAGTTAAGAAGCCTTCAATAGGGAATATGGGGATAAGATTCAAAAACCGACCGGTGTAACGTTCCGTTAATGAGGAATTAGTTGCGGTAATTATTCATGGACACGGAGTGAGCATTACGCGGTTGGATATACTAAGTTTACTGCTTTGGTGAGTTATTTATATGTATTTAAATTGTAGGACAATCATTTTATATTATTTGCTGCCCTTCTTATTTTAAATGGTGACTTAGGCTATTTTTTTTTGTTACAACTACAGCCCATGCTTTTTTTCTCCCCACCGCATACCTACTCGATCGGTTTAAATTGTGGCCCGTCTATTTAATTACTTTCAGTGAGGAAAATGTGTTTTAAACTTGTGGAAAAAAATCCTTAATATCATATGGCAACTGTGACTGTTTGACAATAAGCATTGAGCGCTTTATTGCGGTCAACCGTTATTCTGCAGACAGATGCGTTGCGTTCTAAAAATTGAAAAAAGTTTAACGAGGAATCGATTGATCCTCGAGGAATGCAAGCGATCACACGAGTAGCGAAAACACTACTCGTGTCCATCCCTAGTAGCTACTATTGCTCTAAATGGTAACACTTATACGTTATGCAAATATGCAACTTGTTTGTTGAAATTTTAATAAATGGGAGCTTCCTCAAGCAGCAATCTCTTTCCCGACAATCCCCTCTGTGTACAAACTCTTACATATGGTAATTAAACATTATAACACCTGCGGCTTATAGTCCAGTGCGGCTTATAGTGCGGAAAATACGGTAGGTTTATCTTAAAAAGGCAGACTATGCAACATTTTAATGAAAATATAAATTATAGAGCACAAAAATGATCCCTCTCAATGATCACTTCTAGAATATGTGGTGGTGTGTTCTTCTGCACAGTCCTCCGGCTGTATTTTACATAGTAAAATGTGTTGGTATTGTTTTTTTAAACAGAAGGCTCAGGTCTAAGCTCAACCCTGCTACTTTGCAGGGCCCAGAGCAGATGCCTCTCCACTTCCTACACTGGGGCTAGCTTTGGTTAGCTCAGTGGCTAACACACTGATGTGTACAGTATGTCTAACTGGAAAGTGGTGTCCTCGATGCCTCCACCGAACGTCTGTGCCTGCTTGAGAGGCTCGCTCGCACTAAATTAAAATAATCTAGATTTCTAAAAAATATTAAATAAATACATAAATAAAATCGGATTTTAAATCGGAGTTGTCAGTCCGCTATCCGATACGTAGAATGCAGCCCCCCAACACACACACACCTTCTCCAGCCTATCTGCGACACTGTCCTCTCCCTTCTCTAGTCGTATCTGAAGACGTTTCTCTTCCTCCATGAGCTTGAGGCGGCGGGTGTCTGCCTTCAGGACGGCCTGCACTGCTGGCGTGTCATCAGCTACCACCTCTAACAGGACACAGACACAGCACACAGTCAGTGGGTTAATAACAGAACACAGACACAGCACACAGTCAGTGGGTTAATAACAGAAGGACAGATAGAGAGTCGTGGATGAGAGGAAACATTCTGACAGCGCTCTTACCCTGTTCACACAGCAGACAATCAATGTTGGGTGGAATGCTGAGCGCTCTGTTTGCCATGTGTTTCAGTAGTGTGGTCTTTCCTTTGCTGAAACATGAGACACACTGAATGAGGTATTATCAATGTATCTGCGGTGTTGGCTACTACAAGCCATAGTTTGAATGTATATTATAACAGTTGCCATCAAAATAATTCAACCCTCATTGCAAAATAAGGTTTATTGGCTAAACAAACCAGGTTGGCTATTACCACAACAACATAGTCTACAACCATATGAGTGCACAAGAGTTTGTGGGAGGATTTTAACCTAAGAGTCATTTATAAATTATTATTTGTAATCATAATGTACTGTTTTCATCATGCTGTATATGTATGTAGACAGTGAAACTGAAAAAGTATCCCATGCCTCATTAAAATGTTTAGTAAGATAATAATAATAAGTCAGAAAGCTTATTATTGTCTGAATGGCATAAGGAGGTTAAAGTTCTTGTATTCATAGTCAGTTATTGAATAAGAAAAAGAAATAAAATAGATTTACCCATTTGGTCCAACCAAACCGTATCTTCTTCCTGCCACGATGAGCAGGTCAGCATTGACGAAGAGCTCCTTTCCGTGAGCAGATATGCTGAACTTCTCCAGCTAAAAAGGACAACAAAGAGTTCTTCACTTTACAATAATGCTGTTTCCGCAGTATGGCTTACATTTCACAAACCCATTTTTCATTGTTACACTTTCCCCCAATCGTTTTAACAGTTGTCCTGAGACTATAACTTAATTCCTCAAAACTAAAAAAAAAAAAAAAAAAAAAAGGAAGTTAACCAAGCAATATTCTAGCCTCTCAAAAGTGATTCTTTCCACCAAAACGATGCACACAGCTAACAGTCGTTCTTCAAACCTATTGGAGTCACCTAGAGGCCAGACACTAACAGGTAAAGCCCATTTTGAGCCATGTATTGAGCAGGTGTTACCTTGATATCAGAGGCGTTCTCCAGCATGGCCTGTCTGGAGGACATCTCAGCCTGGGAGATGGAAAAGTCTCCCTCCAGGTCGTTCTGAGCCTTCATACTGGCCACCTGACGCTCAAACTCCATCTGGAGGAATACACACAGAGAAATGAGAGCAGAACAACACAATACAAAAACAACTCCCATCACATCCT
This sequence comes from Ammodytes dubius, assembly GCA_026122265.1. Taxonomy (NCBI): domain Eukaryota; kingdom Metazoa; phylum Chordata; class Actinopteri; order Uranoscopiformes; family Ammodytidae; genus Ammodytes; species Ammodytes dubius. The sequence continues at coordinate 7,385,952 of CM047520.1, forward strand.
TTAGGGTTCATTTTCTAAAACTTATAAAGCTCATTAGTATCCACAGAAGTCAATATACCAGTGGGTCCTAAAGTGGGACGCTGCTGTCTTTATTTCCATTTTATACTGGTCATTTTTAATCAGGGTTTCCGCAGGTTTTAATCTACTTCAATTTGAGTTTTGAATTCTTTTTTAAGATTATTACGAATGCAATTCAACACCCATTTCACTTCCATACTGGCAAAACACTTGTAATGATTAAGGATGGGCGTGAGTGATCCATTCCTCGTTTCAATTTCGAATGGTAAACAAGATTTTTTTATTATTTATATTACAAAAATGTTATGTTCTGTAATAAAATAGGTTTTGTTTTATTACATACATGTGTTCACAGGCTTAGCAGCACTAACTTCTGATTTACCATTTTCTTTTTCTTCTTCTTCTCCTTCTTGCTCATGTTGGCGTAGGGGTCGTCCTCCTGCTGCTGGGCCTGTTCCGCTATCACATCCTCAGCACACTGATGGTCACAGCGGGGAGAAGAGAGAGAGAGAGAGAGAGAGAGAGAGGTTAACACACAACACAGAGAGAGAGAGAGAGGTTAACAGACAACACAGAGAGAGAGAGAGAGAGAGAGAGAGAGAGAGAGAGAGGAGAACGGAGAAGCTCCGTGGAGGCAGACCTACCATTAACGTGGAGCCATCGTCACTGTCCTCCTCTTCCTCCTCTTCCTCGTCGTCACTGGGTGGTCGCTGAGGGGCAGGTTTAGCTTTCTAACATGGACAGAGGTCAAAATCACATTATGGTTACATGGGAGAAAAAATATGCTGAAAAATTAGAAAAAACAAAGCCAAAATGATGATGTATAAAAAATGATTGTTACTTGCCTTGGGTTGCTCTTTCTTCCCCTTCTTGGGCTTACTGTCCTCATCGTTGTCTGGTGACTAAAACAAAAAGATGTTTCTTCAATCAACCAAGCCACTATAAAAATAAAAAACTCAAAAACATGCAAATGCAAGCAATTAAAAGGGGTGTTTACACACACACACACACACACACCCCAACACACACACACACACACACACACACACACACACACACACACACACACACACACACACACACACACACACACACACACCACACACACACACACACACACACACACGTTTTTCTGTGTGGAACAATAATAAAGTTGAGGCCTAACACATCTAACATAATTTCTGTCCCAAGAAATGTGTCATTTAAAGGGAACGTATGATGTAAAACTAACCCCTCTTCATGCTCTTTCATACTATAATGATACATTGCATTTGTCGGTTCCTTTCTAGAAACCCAAGGACGCCATTCAAAACACAAATAAAAGCACAACAGTTAAAAAAAATTTAAATAGATCAAATAGGGTTTTGAAGTTATCCTGGGTATGCTAATCTAAACAGATGTGATGCTGAGAAACAGGCATTTGATTCAGTAGGATGGGATTTCTTATTTCAAGTTATGGAAAAATGTGGGTTTATAGTGATACATTTATTTTATACAGTGGCTTAGAATGCTTTTTTGCCTCTCCAACAGCAGAGGACAAACGTTAATGGTTGCCTTTTTCAAATGAAATAATGCTAGAATGAAAAGTTGTAGGTGTAGGTAGTAGGGCCTATGTAGGCTACTCACCGTGGAGGAGACTGGGCTAACAACCTGGGACTCTGCTTGGGCCTTCTTGGGCTTCTTGGTATTTTTCTCTTCACCATCCTCATCCGCTGCAGCCTGAACAATTACAATACACACAATCAGTCCAAGCACAGTATAGTGTTGTTGTCTGTGAAATGTCTATGGAGCAACAACAGCTGTGGACGGAGATATGTCTGAAATAAGACTGTAAAAAGAAAATACTCAAGACATAGATTAATGAGTGAAAGGAAAAAGATGAGTTAATATTAAAAAAAATAAAATTAGATATTCAAGGCAGCACCCACCTTCACCATCTTGGGCTTCGATTTATCTTTTTTCTTGCCTACCTCCTGTATCAGAGACGCACACACATGTACAGATATATAGAGATTTGAAGAGAATGTACATTCATACGCATGCCACAAAACAGATTTTACTGCCATGGATTTACATTGGTGTTCATGCAGAGGGCATCAAATAATAAGACTAGGACATTCCAGAGACAGTCCACTATGTTTTGCAGGTCATTGAGCAGCATTTTAATGTAATATTTTGACAGTCTCTTGACATTTTTAATTGCCTCGACAACCACTCAGGGACACTGTGGTCTACTCTGGTGACTTTTCGCATTGTGTTTTCAGTGTGTGTGATATTTGTGCAAATGAGAGCGGGTTGAGGAGTGCATGTGAATGGGGAAAATGTATAGTAAATGTTGAATATTTCAGAATTTGGGAAAGTTTTCAATATAAGCATAATTGTCCTCCTAATTGATACTGACTTTTATGCGATTTTACTTTGAATGAAGTTTGTGCTTTGAAGAGTGTTTCGAGTGGTGGAATTCCCCCAAAAAACGCCTGAATTATTACGCAGAATAGCATGTATAACATTAGGTATTAATGCTTCTAGCGTTCATAAAATTTTATTTTTCGACAAAGAACATATGTAACAGTAACGACTCCAGCCTTTCATGTCGGCAGCTTTAAAAGGGGGTAGCATCATTTCAATTGTAAGAAGTAGAAGAACACAGGATGAGATCAGTGCACACCACACACACACTAATGTTGGAGCTCATTTTAAGCCTGGTGAAATGACAACAGCACTGAACCTTTTTTGCTGGTTCATCGTCTTCATCCATGTCAAAGTCTTCATCTTCATCACTCCCCTTGCTCAGAGCGGCAAATATGTTTCCACCCTGAAAGACAGACAGACAGAGAGAGAGACATGCTTTAACCTGCCTTTAACAAGTGAAGGGTCAGGACAGAACAGGTGACTCCCAGTGAGCCAGTATCGATGATGACAAACCTTATTCTTCTTGTTTCCTTTCGAGGGGCCATGACTGTAGGAAGTCAAAAGAAAAAGACATTGAATTAAGAAGATAGAAAGTTAGATGAATTCTGTCATTTGGTAGAATCAGACTGTAAACACATCAGACCTGGCTCATCCTCCTCTTCCTCCTCGTCACTGGCCGGCATGGAGAGATTCTTCAGCTTGGTCATGACGTCCTCATCATCATCATCATCATCATCTGCATCTCCACCTTTTCCTTTCCGCCGGTCCTTCTTCTTTTTATGAGTCTGGGAAAGAAGGGTTGAAATAAATGCCCCAAAAAATACTATACACACACAAAACACAAACATATAGATAATACACAGTAAATAAAAGACATAATCAACAACTTAACTACAACCTACAAGCTGATTACCCGGCTTAAACCCTGGTCAACCATGTGAATTAAATGGCACACAGCCATACGCACTCACATGCATACAGTATTTTCATGCGTTTTGGGGTCAATTAATTTTTTATTATTATATTTTCAACCCCAAATCCAAATGAGGTTTTGTTCATAATGCTCAAACCTTCAGCTGTTTGCAATAAACAGATCAAACTTGATGAGGTATTTGAATCCTCAGGATTTAAATAACTAATATATCAAAAGTGGTTTTCTCCAAATCCAACACACAAATGCAACTTTTAATGACGTATCGCAAGGTTTCAAATCGCAATTTTGAGTAGAAATTAAATCGATACAGCCATTAAACTTGATACAAAACACATACCTGTTTTCCTTGGGTTTCTTTAACAGCCACATCTTCTACATCAGGCTTGACCTCAGTGGAGAGTTCCTCAAAGAACTGGAGAAAAAACATCAACATTAGAAACCACATAAGACGACAGTGTGACAGAGAAGAAACATTACATAGTAAATGAGACATTGTATTTACTCACGCTCTTTTTCCCTTTCTTATCTTTCTTTCCCTTCTTCACAGTCTTTTCTGTTGAAAGAAAAGGATTTGTAAAATTAAAAAACATCAGTGATCTGGGAAAGTGACAATATTAGGGACGGTGACTGCGCGTCATTTGTGAACACTGTATTTGAAATCAAAGCTAATAAGATTTAGTGTCGAGTCTTGCTTTAATTTGAGTGTGATGACATCCACAATGTAAACAGTGTAGAACTGTGTACTCTTCAGAAATAGTATCTCAATTGGGACAGGAAGAAAGACAGCTACACTTCAATAAATCCATGCAGACACGGAAAATATGAATTGGCTGTACGATCTGCTCTGGTACTGTGACGTAAACATGGTCCTTGCTTTAGTAAATGAATCACTTGCTCATCATTCCTGTCTAGTTGGTGAAGTTTCTCAAGAAGAATTTCAAGAGTGAGAGCAAGAAGAAGAAGAGAACTGTGCAACAATGCAAACATACAACAAGCATACAGAGAGGAATACTTCTGCAGTCACTTATTGCACTTTCCGCTTGTACATGCTGGTGATGGGTAGGGACTAGGGAGGGATGCACAGATCACACTTTTCCCAGCTCCGAAATCAATCAGATACCTGGGTATTTGGTATCAGCCGGGCCGATACCCGAAAACGCTATCTGATTGGTGCACTGATGGGTGTCACCTTGTGTGTTGCTGCAGTGTGGTATTAACTTCCATGGTGCTGTCACTAAAGACCTTTTCAGAGCAGCCTCTTGCCTGATATTGCGGATACGTCAAAACACATTGTGATTAAAGCGTAAACTGTCATTATTATGTTGACGTTCGCCGTCAATGGAGGCATACTGTAAACACTGAGGATTCTGCTGCACACCTTTGTGCCTCCTGATGCCTCCCACTAGCTGCCCCGCCACTTGCCCAACTACATGGACTAGTTGTGAACATACAACACAGTGAACGTCCACTGAACAGGTGTGGCTCTGAGCAGTAACATATGCAATTTAAAAAAAACTTTACGCTTAACGCTAATTTTTCCAAACGTTTAGTGTTTTTGAGATTAAACGTTTAGAAGTCACAGTCCTGGTCAATAATGAAGTTAACTGACGGCTGGAATTAGTTGAAAGCCCCCAGTGCCTGTGGGTCTGAGCAAGTATGTTTTTTGACGTGCTTGGAGTGAGACTTTGCAATAATACCGCATACTGCGCTTTTAAGCCACACTGTATCACCGCAACAGCCCTAAACAGTGTGTTTTTGTGTGTGTGCAAAATCCAGTGTAAATACACAGCCTAGGCTCAGTTAACGGTCATGTTGCTACTACGGTGGGCCCCTTTTGTTTACATACGAGTTTACAGAGCCTAGGCTGTGTACTGACACACGATTGTATTTTCAGTGCACACACAAAACGGAGAGGTAGCGGATCTGACGAGATATTCATTGATTTTGAAGAAAAAGGTGATTTTGACAACAAGCATTCTCGCTGACTCCACCTTGAAAGCCTGGGATAAGGGTTCAGAGGGATACATGGAAAAGGAGGCGAATGAGTTGCAGATAAATGATAGAAACATCCAAAGGGGGCTTAGTTCTTCACAGAGCTAGTGGTTCTACAAACGTTCAATAGGGATATGAAAGCCCTCTAACACCCTTCACCTGAGAGTCAGCACTTTTCACTACATAGTCATTGTTTCATTTCTTTGTACTATATCTGTTCAATAGCCTACTGTAAGAAAGCCAAAGCTGTTAAGTAATTACTGAAATCCAACAGTAGCTAACTGATTTTACTGTCAAACTGAGACTAAAGTGTCACATTTTTTTACTTAACAATGCCTACAATAGCCTTGCATCACGTTCATGAATGGACAAAGTCGCTATGGCTAGCTGAAAAGTGCTTTGTTGAGGTCATTGTTAAAACCTGGTGCCATTTACTTTTCCATGTAAGTTTGTCTACCACTTATATGCATCTGGCTGGCTAAATGAGCCCGTTGTAGGCTATGTATAGTACTGTTAAACCAAACTCACTTCGTAAACATACAAAATATGATTGTGGATCAATTTCTGGCAGCACTTTATTTTGGCAAAACCTATCGAATGTAAAAACGCTAAATAGCGCTACCTCCTCCTCCTAACATATCATTTTAGTCATTTGAACGATTATATAATAATGTTAAAGGCCCCATCTATGTCACCTGGTTAACGTTAACGAGCATTTCAACGCTACTTCAGTTATTGAGATTTGACAGTCATTAAAGCATTTAGCTGAATCGTCTCAAATCCGGATTTATCAGGGAATGCTAATTATTCATGAAAGAGTAATAATAGTTTTTGACAATGTACACGTCTTTGCCACACAAAAAAAACACTTCAGAATGAAACATGGTGTGTGTGGTATTAATGACAAGTGCTAGATGTACGTTAGCTGTAACGCTAGGCTAGCTTCTCACTATACTTTACCAGGCACAGCTGCTTTGGCAACCTCGTCGCCCACCCACTCTGCGTCTCCTTTCGTTTTCTTGGGCATGTTGCTACGTGTAGAACAGCGAATTTATAAAAAAAAATATATATAACGTTTCCAATAACGATGTCCAGAAAGGTTTATCAGCTAGACACATGCAATACTAGACACATGTACTGCGGCCCATAGGCGGTGATGATGCGCAAGCCGGGTCACCAACAAAGTTTCTTCTTCTTCTTTAGGGTTTATTGGCGGTGGGCAAACCGACTTGAAGGAGCACTACCGCCACCACCTGGACTGGTGTGTGAACAACAGAAAAATGCAGAAAAAAATGTAATAAAACAATTTCTCTGAAAAGTAATAATAATCTTATAATATGCCTTGGAACCTGGCTGTTGTTACATGTGTCATTCTGAAACCACATTAACATGAGCAGGAACCCAGTTGTAACTTCTTGAAAATGCCCTTGATTTTAAATCTGATCATTGTGAGAAATATGTCATTGATATTATCCGTTGTATATGACAATCTGCCTAATCTAATGCTGGAGGATAGTGCTGTCAGATGCAATAACAGTGTTGGGTATTCCCTTCACTTCTTTCCACTGTCATGCCAGTAGACTTATATACTGACAAATGGTCCTGATATCCTTTTTATTAATAAATGTATCACTGGCCTACTGCAGCAATCTGTAAAAAGGAATTCTGAATTTTGTACAATGCATTTCAAAATAGTTCAGGACTATGTAACATACTGGAAGATGTTCTGGCTTATTCTTCAATTCCTGGTTTAAATTGAGGAATTACCAGGGTGGAATGAAAGAGAATGAAACTGTAGAGGGCATACTGTAGTTGACCTAATGTCCAACGTTTGCTGCTTGTTGTGTAGGCTATGCATCACCAATCCAAAACAAACTCATGAAATGTGACTTATTGTGTTCCCAGCAGTCTGTTCAAATACTCTTTGCAGGATATGTATCACAATGTTCCTGAAGATTGAGCCAGTAGGCCTAATGCTGCAGCATTAATTTGACCCTTCCTTTTCTCAAAGGGAATCTCTCCCATTTCCACCTGCATCGCTGACATTGGAGATGTTTTAAAAGATGCACTGCATATTCTTGAATTTAAACCAAAATGTCAAACAGTAAAACAATGGCATACAAGTTTCATCAACAACAGTCACTAGGCTAAGCTCTGGTCGGAAATGATATTTTGTGTGCTTCATGTTTTACTACAGCAGGTCTGTCAATCAAACAAGAGATGACCAGCACCCAGAGGGCTATGTTACATTGGGAATTCAGTACCCCACAGCATACATTTTATATGATGAAGACCGTAATAGGCCAAATGTGTAATAATGATGAAAATAGGCCTACATAATAGAGAGCCTGATATAATCATAGTATAGCAGTGTAGCCTACATTTCCTACTTTCAATTCTGCTTCATGGACGTACCACTATTTCCAACGACAGTGAAGGCAGCATTACGACTGACTGCGTGAGGCGTGTTCTGTTTAGCCGGGCAAGGACACAGGTAGAATGACATTTGTGTAAGTTAGCTAAGCAGTGCTTACTAGCTTGTTGCGTGCGTTAACCTCCCAGTGACTACCGTACTAAACCTAACCTGAAGAACCACTGCGTCTAGACTGACTTAGGAGGGGGTTCGTCTGTAAAAGGTAACACAGGAGTTGTTTGCCAAGCTAGTTTGCTGTTAGCTAGTCAGTTTAGCAAGCTAGAAGCTAATGTTGTTCCTAACAGTAGGCAGGCAGTGCTAGCTAACGCCACATAAGGTAATATCAACGTTTAAAGAGAGTTACTCGAGCAGGCTATTTGTAGAGGAAATTGTATCAACACAAATGGTACATAATTGTAATCAGTAGCAACATATAATGCAGCGGAATTTACAAGGCGATTGACATTACAAAAATGGCCAGGCCAATAATTGAGATAAATAGTGCATTGATCTTTTCTTTTTAGTGCAATTTATGTTACACTTCTGGAAGGTTTTGTGCGTGTTGCCATACCTCGAAATTAGCAGCTCCTCTTAGCCTATATACAAGCAGGGAGTATTTAGTTATGTCATATGTTGACTTCCACATAGGGCTGCCTCTAAACGTTCGATAGCCTCTATAGTCTATTCTTCATCTTCTTGTTGCTATTATTATTTTGATTATTGTGCATTGGGTTATTTTAGATAACTTGCCTATTTTGACAGGCGTTAAATACCTCAACATGCCCTTTTCATTCAAGCAAGTGATGTCTACAAATAACTCCAGCCCAAGTAGCTGAACCAACTTGAGGGTATTTGCTAAAAGACTAATCAGGAACAGTTACTGTGAATTTACATATTGTTATTTTAGAGTCCTGTAAAACATTTAATCTGTAGTGTGTGTGTTTTCATATCTGTCCGATTCAGTCAAAGCTGTCACTATGATGAAGACTGTCTCTTTAAACTCTGCTGCGTGTCATGTGTCTCTGGTCTCTTGATTCCTCTGGAAAGATCCATCAATGCTTTCCACTAGACTGTTCTAACCAATGTCCTGCTTGGCTGTCTGACTCTAGCTCTGGCCTCTCTTCTCTGTGGCTCCAGGTGTGTGGAGGGAGAGCTTGCTGCTGTGGTTGAGAAGCCCTAAAGGAGCTGTCTGTGTGTCTTTCCCCTGGTCCACCTTGCTTTGTGGGCGATGGTGAGCTGTTGACTTGGGGTGGCCTGGGCCCCAGTTGGTGAATGGCTGTGAGCAGAGGGGGCATCGCCTTCTGGGTGGGTTGTGTCCGTGACCATGGCAGAAGGCAACCCATCAAGAAACAGGGCCGCATCCTCAGTCAGGTAATCCGTCTCATTAGATCCCTTCTGATTTCACATGGGGGGGGGGGGGGGGGGGGGTAGGTGGTAGTGATATACAGGTTTAATAGTCAACGTCTGTGTGATGTTGCACCGCTTACCGGATTTTGAAATATGCTTTTTTTTTGTCAATTAAAATAATTTTAAAACTATCTTCAAATGTTCAGTTGTGGTCTAAATACCTATGTGGAAATTATGAGCGCTGCTGCCAAAATCCTCCCTCTCTCAAAGGATATCCCAGAGCCTTGCTCCTTTAAATGAATACTAATCCTTACCATTGCCTTGGATATGTGCAGTGCAACTACATGTCACTGTTGGGATGTGCGTGTAGTTAGAATGAATAATATCATTATGGAGCATTGTGCGTGTAGTTGGGGCAGGTGGGAAGCCCTCACTGCTGGATACTGCTTCAGTTAGACATAAATAGAATACCACACATTTCACCAAGCTTAAATGAGTTGTGCATGCACAGACTTTTAATAGTCCTGAGAACGCAGCACAAATGCTCCACACAAATCAAGCCTTTTTCCAACGTTTGCAATGACAAATGAGAAAAATGGCTCTGTCAGTCTCCGGCCAGGTATACTGAAGAGCCATGTGACATTTCATATGTGTATTTTATATAGTTATATTATAGATAGGCTATAGATAGTTGTATTATAGATACAGATAGTTAGATGGCAGTGCATAATGTAATGTAGCGAGTGTGTGTGCTCAAAGTTTTAATCAGTAAGATTTGAGTAATGTGGGTTCTAGCAGCACCTTTGGCGGTAAGATGTAATTGCTGGACCTTATCTCCCAGAGTTTCTTTTGAAAAGGAACAGTGTAGATTGGCATGCAGTTCTCACCTTCACACCATGCTCCATTGACCCCTAGTTGAACTGGCCTTTTGAATCATGAATGAAGCATGTAAGCAAGTGTATGACGATCTTTGTTATTGTGCTTCCTGCAGGTGGTGGACTGTCCGTGGATCTGTCAGACGCGCCCACTCAGCAGTGCATCATGGCCCCTGGCGCCCCCCAACACCCTGAGGTATCAGAACCTCAGGCAGCCGGTGCTGTCCCACCCCTGTGCTACGTGAGCCAGCCTCAGAGAGCAGGCTACCAGGAGGAGGAGGAGGACTGGCAGGAGTCTGTGTGTGTGCTGGTGCCACGGGGCCAGTCTGACAGCCTCCACACCCTGCTGGAGGTCCCTCTGTCCAGCCGCAAGAAGCTACAAGAGCTCCTGACTCTGACGGTCCTCCAGTCCTCTCACCTCTCCTTCCCTTTGACCACGGTGGACGGCCGCAAACTGGATGACATCAGCGTGAGCGGCTTGAAGAGGAACAGTGTGGACGCGTTAAAGAGAGAACATGGCTGCTTCAGGAACCTTTTTGAAGCCGAGAGGTGTCCCGCGCCCTTCATGTACGGCTCTCAGTTTTATTGTTTTCACTGCCCGGGCACAGAGCCGGTGCCGGGCAGTGTGTTTATATCAGGGCAGGGTAGTGGACTTGAAAACAAGCCTGTGGAGCCGTCCCTGTTGCCTCCTGCCTATCTCTGGAGCTACTCAGAGAGAGCAGAGAGGGAGCAGTCTGAAAGAGACAGGGAGAGGGAAGAGAAAATGGCCGTGATGTATGAAAGACTGAGGATAGAGGTAAGAATGCATGCACACCCTACTGTCTATATACTGCAGGTCTGATAGTCAATTGGAATAGTTTGTATTTCCATACAAACAAGAAACTGGTGCAAAGTACCAGACCAGTCCTGTCAGATTCGCTCATCTTTCATTTCAGTAAGCTGGCAAAATAAACAGTGTAAATGTCTGGTCATCATTTAGAGTTGCAATCAAAATGATTTACCCCCAATTGCTTCTCAATCTAAGGACATGCAGGTTGATGACCTGTGAAGCTAGTTTGAACACCGCATTGGGTTAACTGAGTAAAAGATCTCACCGCTACAACCATTGTTTGAACTCACTATTTGATAGATAGGACCTTAACAGATGGTTAACCAGATAAAATTCTTACATAGTATAACTTTAAGACATGTCCAGTGTTAAATGGTGAAGCTTTTATGTTTTTGTGGAACACCCACTTGTCACAGCATGGTGGAGAAGTTTCACGTTTTTGTCATGAAAAAAGCAGCTCATGTAGCCCTCATGCCACCTCTAACCTACAGAAACCAAACTTATTGAGCTCATGTAACAATAAGGAAGTCTGTAATTAAATATACTGTCCACTGAGTGTTTCTCTTTTTACCGGACATTTAGACGACAATCCACGAGGTGGCAGTATTCATGAGAGGCATGATCAGTATCTCTTTGTTAAATTAGGATATAAAGACAGAACTTCCACAAGAGGGCAGTATTGGATCATAAAAAGCAACTTCAGGATTTCTCAGTAATGTTGGGATATAAAAAGAGAATGTGGTGCTCTCTACAAGATAGATGGTAATGCAATCTGGTTGAGCTGCTTTCAGATTTATTCTGACAGTGTGCAGCCAAGTGCTATTTTTAATGGTATCTGCTTGTTTAGTTCTTTAAACAGTAAGCTGCTTTAACTTTACTGTTAATTTTCATCTGCTACAAACGTCACCTAATTGATAAATCCAGGCCTGAGGAGATCCACAACTCAATAATACATGTAGTCATAGTGCCACCTACTGGTGACAGAAATTACAGCGCCACATCCTCCCAAAGAAGAAATATAAATACCTCAATATCGGGAATTAATTATCTGTGTGTTTTGTTGTTGTTTGTTTTGCAGCTTCCGAGTTTCTTTATGAAGACGCACGATTACACCATGTACTCAAATGATGTGGAATTCATCAATGGCCTCTTGAATACCAAGACCAGGTGAATCCGTTTGGCTGATACAGTAGTATAATTCCATACGACCCACTGTCTTGATTGTGTAACTTCCTATATGAGCTGAGAGCTTGTGTGTGTGTGTGTGTGTGGTTGTGTGTGTTTTGTGCTTTGGTGTGTGTAGAGGCCGTGTGGTGTACCAGCTCTCTCTGTCCCTGTGGCGTCTCCTGGTTCAGTGTTACTACGCCCAGGCCCGGCTGGAGGTGCTGAAGCTCACCAAGCACCAGGAGGAAGGCACTATCAAGGCCCGCTGGCGGATCAGGGGCCTGCCCTTCTACATGCTGCTGCTGCGCTTCTATCGCAAAGACAAATCTCATCTGTACAGGTATTAATGCACAGTTTAGATCCTGGTCCTATACAACTCTTTACTATAGGTTCATTAGCCATGCAAGATCTTTTGTCAGTCTTTTTATACAATGGTTAATAACAGTGAGTCAATTCTCTCTCGTAGGTCGTATGATGCATTCTCTACATTTTACATTGGACATGATGGACTCATTCACTGTCACAAAGTAGAAAAGGTAAGCGTCTAGCTAACTGTGTGTTATGCCGTTGAGTACCTGCACAGTGGCTATAAAGCATGTGTTGGTGCAACAGAGGCTCCTAACCTTTTTTTTCCCCAAGCATATTGGCAGTTCCAGAAATTTCCTAAAATTGTCGGCTGCAGCGGTCTCCAAATAACTCTCTATAATATATACTTTTTTGCATTTATTTTATAGAAGAAATGCAGCTTAAAGTGTTAAAGAAACACATGCTTTACAAGATTCAAATACAAACCGACAAGTGCTGCTTAATCCAAGTGCTGCTGTGTGTGTGTGTGTTGTGTGTGTGTGTGTGTGTGTGTGTGTGTGTGTGTGTGTTGTGTTGTGGTGTGTGTGTGTGTGTGTGTGTTGTGTGTGTGTGTGTGTGTTGGTGTGTGTGTGTGTGTGTGTGTGTGTGTGTGTTTTGTGTGTGTTGTGTGTGTGTGTGTGTGTGCAGGTGATGCCGGCTCAGCCCCCTGTCCTGCCCAGAGTCACTACTCTGCTAGCGGGGGCTCTGGTGGCCCTGGGGGTTGAGGAGCACCGGCCTGCCCTCAACCTGCTCCCCCTGCTCCTCTCTTCACTAATACAGAGCAGACATTTACCCTAGAACACAACAGTACAGAGGAATAAATAATGGCCATTGGTAGTCCATGTCCATGTGACTGTGAGAACATTTGTTCAATCTCAACCATATAGGAACAAGGTTAAAATAGAGGGTTATGCTCCTTATCCTTAAATGTTAATATCTGAAGTAAATTCAAAGCAAGGACTTGACACTGCTCTCTCTCTCTCTCTTAATTTAGTTGAGCTGTGTTCAAGCAGAACACAGAACCAATCAACAGTTGTTGTTTTTTTTGTTTGTCGGTTTGTTTGTTTTAAAACAGAAAGAACGATATCCTAATTTCAATATAAGAATTAGAAATTTGAGGATGTGAAAAGTCCTCCTCCATAAACCTAGTGTTAGAAATGTCAAAGATGTAGCTGCTTTAAAGAATCGCATGCAGAACTAGTGCAACAAATACAAATAAACAGTTTGACTGGTTCTTACGCTCGTGAGTAACACAAAGTCCAAAATGTGTTATGCAATGTAACCACACATTTCATTTGCCAATTCAAAGTCATTTCACACTTTGTCTGTGTTTAAACCTGCTTTTGTTTTAAAGTAAGAAAAGATGGATCTCAATTTCATGTTTGTATGTTAAGGGATAGTTCAGTATTATTGAAGTGGGGTTTATGAGGTACTTATGCATAGTTTTAGTGTGTTACTTATGGAGATGATGATCAGTGCGGTCACTATAAGGAGTTTTGGGGGAGACTGTAGCAGAAGTCATTGTACTGTTACAGACGGGCCGAAAAACTATTTTTCACCACATAACAAATGCTTAATACTCAAATATAAATTGTACGCTAAATATAGGATTTTCTTTGCACTGATTTAGTTTGCAAAATGAGAGCGGTTTATTTTTGCACTTTTTTTCAAGCGTAGTCCAGCCATTTATTCCTACGTCAACCCTGGTGCAGTGCTGCGTATCACTCTGCCAATCAGCTGTTCTACTCGAGCTACCGGAGATGTCATAGTAATACATGGCCGAACCACGCTTGAAAGAAAAAAGTGCCAAAATAAACGGCAGTCTGGCGGCAAACTAAAGCCTGTGAAAAAAATCCTACATTTTGTTTTCAATTGAAGAGATATTTATTTTTCAGGTAAGCTTTATATATATATTATATAATAAATATATATATATATAATGGAGAAATTAAAAAAAAAATCTGCTGGCCACCTCTGCAACAGTACACGGCTGAATCACCAGCTCCATAAGGTAACACACTTGCTATGCATAAGTACTTCATACTTCAAAAATACTGAACTACTCCTTTAGAGGAAGGTGTAATATTTTTTTTCAACTGTGTCTTACTGTCATAACTGTAAATTCTGAGGATAAATGCAACCAAGAAAAAAACATGTATATTTGGACAAGTAGTGAAATGCCCCTCTAAAGCTTTCCAAATAAACTTTGATTCAACAAAAAAATCATTTAAATCAATCCAGTTTGTTACACACACAAGACACAAGACAACGCTCACTGATTTAACATGCTGTGTCGTGTTTGTTTACTCTTCAAACAAATCGAAATGTCAAGACAGACAGATGTGGGGTTAAGGCAGTTACATGCTAGATGCACTTATATAGACTAGTTTATCCATCCACCTTTCTATGATAGGACTCCAGATGCAGCACACTAGTTGGCATGCTGTAGCTGGTGCATCAGGAAAAAACATTCTCTGATACGTATCTATTTGTCAGTCATATATGGTGTGGTTGTGTGAAATAAAATAAACTTATGATAAACAATGATCTAGAGTTTTGTGTTATTTTTCATTTTTGGCTAGATGTGTGTGTAATGCACTGCAGACTTAAGACAGCCACTAGTAGGTATTTTAGACTTCATTTTACCACTTCGGTCAGAGACTCATTATGTTAGAAAAATATATGTAAGTGGTTCAAGATGTATCTTAAAGATAGTACAAGTCTGTATAAACATGCCATAGTTAGGTATTTCGAGAGATTATCATTGATCAGCTTCAATTTTCCTTATGTCTGTGAAGCGATATTGTTGAGCAACCACACTGTAAGACATTGGGATAAAACCCACAGTTTACAATACAAGACTCCATCATGAAGTTCAGACGAGTCGTTTTTTTTTTCTAGTGGGGGTTGGAAAAATTACGACGTTCCAGTTGTCTGGAACGCAGCATTCGCCTTGTTTTTGTTATTAGCATTTTAGCCAATACCCCCTAGCTCATCCCAGTTGTCGAGAGGTTAACAGTTCATACTAGCTTATCTCTCCACAGGGGACATGGTTGTCCACGTTCAGCGGGAAACAATTTGTATCAAAGTCTGTTCAAGCGCCCCCGCAGGTCGGGCAGTTTTTTTAACTATAAGTAAAATGTAGAGACGTAAGCTTCACTAGATAGCTTACTAGCTTCATTTTTCCAAAACCCTGCTGTGAAGGCAACGCCAAAGGACCCAGAAATAGAGGAATAGACGCGTCCGTTGCATGCCTGAGCGCAACTGGGTAAATAGCTGTCACTTTATTGTAAAGTAGGAGTCTTCATGGTATTGAGGCTACACTTTATTATACTATCTATGGGCTACACTTGTTGAACGGTCTTATATATATTTTAAATTGTTGAACAGGCTAATGATTTTTTTGCAATGGTTTTACAGGCTTTGTTTCTAATTTCACTTCAATATCTGATTATAGACAGAAGGGTACAAATGAATGAAGAAGCCTTTTTATTATTAATTATTATTAGGCAATACTATTATAAGTAGTAGCCTAGTGGAAGTAGTAGTCCTACTAGTGCAAGAAGTAGGGTATTTGTAGTGACCTAGCTTTGGTTTGAATGAATTGTTGCCTATTTTCTATATGCTATTTATTTTATTCTTATCAGAAACTGGGCGCTCTAATCTCTATTCGGCCCGTATCAGTGTGTGAGTGTTGAAAAGTGTTTTCTAGGCCTGCGTGTGGCTTTTTTCTCATGGAAATCTGACAGACAAGTTCAGACATAAAGTCAAGGTGTGGCAGCAGCAGCAGTCATTGGGTGGAGGCTTTATCTGTGTCATTCAAGTGTCACGGGGAGATACTCATGGAACGTTTTTACCTGAAGCCCACACTCCGCGAGCCCGTGACGTCTGGAGACATGTTTCAGAGTTGTAGTAGAAGAAGGAGGAGGACGAGGAGGAGGGAGGTGTCTGGGCTGAACTAGTCTGAAAACAGCAGCAGCAGGCGCGGCATTGCAGGTTGACTTTTGGCGTTCTTTGGGGAAAGTTGAAGAAGTCTGTATTAGTTCACGCACATGTTGTCCGGAAGAATCATATAGCGATCAACCATGGCGAAGGCTTTATGACTGCTGCTGGACGGAGAGGTAACACACAACACACACAACACCCGGCGTTGGCACTCACACAATGTCGTAAAGAGTCCCAAATATCATGGAAATGTTCACAGCGGTTTGTGGTGAGCAAAGCGGTAATAATGAGGGCAGGATGTCATGCAAATAATTTCACACTATCATCAAGCAAAATTAAAGACTCGGTGCTAATAGCATTCAGGACAACTTCCTTATGAGCTGACCCGTTTGGCGGTCCAAGTTGCGACTATAGGCTACTTATTTTCTACTTTCAGTCACTATTCATGCAGCCCAAATCCGACAGGAAATTCAAAGAACGGATGGACACTTAAAAAAATAGCATGGTGGTCATTAGTCAAAATTAATCATTTAGTTGTAGGCCTACTATGTCAAAATTATAATAGCCTATGTCTTTTATATAGAGAGACAGACTAAATATGTATAGGCTTAAGACATGGCAAAGTAGGCCTACAGAAGCCTACTTTGCCATAGCTTAATAATAAAATCTCTTTTAAATCACTAAAAAGTTGAAATATTTTAAAGGCCGCTGTATTAGATTGAGAATAATACACAATTACATTGTTTATTTTTTAATTAATTTACATTTGTGTGTGTGTGTGTGTGTGTGTGTGTGTGTGTGTGTGTGTGTGTGTGTGTGTTTTTGTGTGTCTGTTTGTGTTTGTGTGTTCCTAAGGCTCCTCTCTGCTCTCTAAACTATAGGCTCTGCCTCAGTGCAGCTGTCTCCTCTTCACTCCCTTTGTCTGTCTTACCCCTTTGTTTTCAGCACTGTTTATTATTTCCTCCCCCATCTCCTTCACTCTTCTCACACAGTCAGCTAAAGCACCATGCGTAGATTCAGCTCCGAGGGCAACCTCCTGGACCTGGACTTCCTCCCGTGGAAGAGGGTTGCTCTGCAGAACCCACACAATGACCATAAGCTTTGGAGGGGTGGCACCTACACGCCCCATAATGTGGAGGAAACACAGCCAGGGGACAGGTCTCCCTCCTGCCTGACCCCCACCATCCTGGAGCCCAGTCCTGAGAATGAGACAACAGGGAACAAGAAGCAGCTCACCAAGGAGCACAGCATTAGCGTGGAAGACTTCACCCAGCTGGGCAAAGTGGACAAAGGCCACCTGGGCGTGAGTCTGATCAGTGAGGGCTGCAGGGCCTACAGTGATGGACAGCTGGCCCAATCCGGACAGGGCAGCTCAGACAGCATGGAGAGAGAGGGCCGGTCTCCATCACCGGCTCCACTGTCCTCCTCCTCCCTCCCTCTCTCTGCCACCAAACACCAGCACAGGCATCACCTCAAACTGTCTGCCGCTAAGCTACACCTCAAGAGTCTGTTTGGAACGGTGGGACACACACTAAGTTTTCACTCTTTACTGTAGAGGGG
The DNA here is from genome assembly GCA_026122265.1 of Ammodytes dubius. NCBI lineage: Eukaryota > Metazoa > Chordata > Actinopteri > Uranoscopiformes > Ammodytidae > Ammodytes > Ammodytes dubius. Next base: position 7,403,786 of record CM047520.1, read on the forward strand.
CAAACAGGCTAAAGGGTTTTTTAAATAGTCCGGAACTTAATCGAGATGAGCCATATAAGAACTGTTGAACATTGTTTCCTATTTGATACTTGTCTAAAATGTACACAAGTACTTTTCATTATAAAGCCCTTTTGACATTTCATTATGTTTCCACTTTGATTTGCTATATGGATACTTGGATGCTGTTTGAGTCAGGTCAAAGATAGAATAAAGAAAAAGTCAGTTGCAGTACTATGCAATGAAAGCTTAGACTAGAATAAAGGCAGACATGATGTTCACAGAGTTTCCGATGTAAACAAACACTGTAATGTGTTTACATGGGACACATTTTTTACACATTCAGCAAACGCAGAGCAACATCATCATGCATATAGTGTCATATGTCTGTTGTGGCTTAGAGCAATCCGGTGAGAGTTGGGAAAGTCCACCAAAACAATAAAGCGGTGTGGGCTGTAATAGCAATCAAATCAGCTGAGGAGGAGACTGTAAAATGTTATGTTTAGCTCAGGGCAGCTGCTGAGTTGGTGTTAATCCTCTGTGGGTTTATCATTCCAATTGAGAGAGCATTTTCTCATCAAACAAAGTGATGTGGTCCGTTGTATAATGAAATATTGATTATAGCTGCTGTGGATGAAATAAGCAATTAAGAAATCTTTTTTGGACATAACTACTGGATTTTCAATGAATACATGAATAAATGTATCTGACTTTATACGGGGATTTGTTTCAGAGTCCAACTTCCTCAAACTCCAACCTGTCCAACATAGAAGAGAAAGACAGGTAAGAAATGCATTTGTATTCTGTCAATCATTGTCAATCTCATAAAGTAATACAGGAGGTTGTTATGCCTCCACCACACTCTCTAGTAGTGAGATTTCATTATTATCTTGAAGGCGCGTCAGTATGTTTCAGTCTTGTCCATAGTAGATAGTAGTCAAGCCACTCATTGTCCCTGTCCACACAGTGCTACAGAGAGGAGGTCTCGGCTGCAGTTCATGCGTCAGTGGAGTCAGATGGGCCCCGGTAAGAAGAACAGGATCAGTGGAAAAGAGCTGCAGACATGGGGCCGGTCCCTCAACGCCCTGCTAGCCAGTCAGAGTGAGTCACCTGCTGCTATGTTTTGACTGAGAGAGACAGCACTGTTTGATTTAGCCATGATCCACTACCTGTCTGTACTGAAAAAGGTCAGGTGTTAATAAAACACGGCCTATTGGCTCTATAAACTGGTTTGTTCACCAAGGGTATGTAAAACAAAGGGGCCACACCGAAGCTGGAAACATGCCTGTATATAGAGCCTATAGGCTGTGAATTTCTTTTCAGAGCTCACACAATACAGACAGGTAGCCGATAGGTCAAATCTAATGAACATTGTTGTAAAAAGTGCATATCATACTTCGCTCACATCATATAGGCCTATGCTATACTGTGATATGATCAAAAGTAGTAGGGCCACCTCTACATTCCACCTACTTGAGCTTTTATGACATCCCATTCTTAATCCATATGCAATAATAATTGATTCCCTAATTATTATTGCCCATAGCATTATCCCTCCTCCCAGCAAACTTTACAGTTGGTACAATGCAAGTCAGGCAGGTAACTTTCTCCTGGCATTCTTTCACCAAGCCCTAGTCTGGCTCACCCAATGTAGATAGTTGAGATAAGCTTCCCCGACCGTTCTGGTCTAAAAAACTCACTTTCCTCTTCCTTGCTTTGAAATTTAAAGTATTCAGTAGGGGAAACAACAGAAAGTGTATGCGTGGGCAGCTCTAATAGTTGCTTATCTAGGCTATCACACACACACACACGTGCGCACGTACACACACACACACACACAAACCTGCGTGGTGTTTTTTTGTTGCTGGGTATTTAACCATTTCACTGCCAACCTTTTTTTTTTTTTTTTCATAAACAATTTTTATTGAAATGTTTTGAATTTTTAAACAAACAATCACAACCCCACCCATCCCACCCAATCCTTGGAAAAACATTATTATTATTATTATTATTATTATTATTATTATTATTATTATTATTATTATATTATTATTATTATTATTATTATTATATTATTATTATTATTATTATTATTATTTTATTATTTTATTTTATTAAAAAAGAACCATAGTAAAAAAAAAGAGTCCAAGATAGATATAGCACATACACACATTATTAACAGTTGGGGACTGAACTTAACTTATTGAAATATGAAATAAAGGGACGCCATCTACAATCAAATTTGTTCAAACAACTTTTCAAAGAATATTAACTGCCAACCTCTTTACATGCAAAACACGTTTGCACTTTGCAATAACGTCACTTAGAGTTGATGGTGTAATATCTAGGAGGGAAGTCATTTCACCAGCTGACTTGTTGCAACAGTGTGTCATCCTATTACGCTTGAATTGAGTGAGCTCTTTATGAACACCCATTCTTTCCCCTAATGTTTGTAAAGGCAGACTGTATTGCTAAGGTGCTGGGTTTTATATACCTGTGGCAATTGGACTGATATTTTTTGTCCGTGTACTTGATGATTCTTTCAATATGTAGAGCTGCAGTGTGCATGTGCTGACACCCACAGGGACCATAAACACACCAACATTATCTACCAACTTCAACCCCAATGTAGTATGAACAAAAAAATGTGTGAACTGCCGCTTGTTTATTTTGAGTATACTGAGGCCTTTAGCGCCTGGTTAGATAATGAAAAAACAAGTAGCACAACAAGCAAACAAAATGAATTTGCACATCCAGGAAAAGAAGTTGGTGATGGAAGCCCTTTGACAATAGTAACTTCTTGCGCTCTTAGTTGCCCACCAGACAGTAACACAGTCACTCACTCCAGTCAGTCACTCCAGGGTCATGCCTGTGGATGATGATACAACTCAACTCATTTGATTTGCAGTTTTTGGACTCTGCAGTTTTTGCTTTCAGTCGACCAGTGCAAATCAGACATTTAAAGTTTCCAAATGTAATGGTTAGGATTTACTCGGCTACTATGACACAGATCCCTTTGATTATAGTGGATTCCATTTAAATGTGTCAGTTTTGATCCAACTTATGTCAGTTATAAATGGTAATGTGTTACCATGCAGCTGGCTTTAATGGCTGCTGTGCTGGCAGAGCTTTCCCTTTACCCCTTACTTTGGCCCTGTTTCCATTTGGGATTATGATGTGATTTTGGTAATCCGATCAAAGGTGGCCAGCTCTCAGTCCGTGTGTTCACACTTGTCTTATTACATGTGACTTCTTTGTCTACTTGTGACCGGATTGCATTTACCCGCTCTGTATGTAAATCAACACGTAGATAATTTCCGTTTGCATTGGTGTTTTTAACCGGTGGGGTTCAAACAAGTAAACATACAGGGCTGTACAGTGCCACAGTTTTAATCGCATTTGCTATTAAAATGCATTACTTGCGAAGATAATTACCAGTCTAGGTTGACGAGATAGGCTACTGTCTCATTTAGACAAGGAGGACGATGCACAACACTGCTTAGAGGGCTCTACATTCGCCAAATGCGGGTAATATCATAGTATATAAAAGTAAAAACTCTTAGGTGAGTAATTATTATGCCACTTTGGCTGGTGAAAGATGTGTGCTCGCCAGGCGGCTTTTCTAACGTCTGCTACACTCTTGTCCATTTCACTGCCAACCTCTTGTCACCACCACCATATACGGCTTTCTATATGCAGTTAAGTTACTGCATGCGCGAACAGAATATTTCCTGTGCGCCTTCACATTAAAAGCCTGTTATTAGCCCATCGCGAGTTGACTTTTATTTTTAAGCAGATAAAGGAGTATTTTGTAGTCTCTTCAGTGTTTGACAGGGAGCCAGTGCAGTTGTGTGAGGACAGGGGGTGATGTGTTGGATAGATGGGGTTATGGTGATGATCCGGGCAGCTGTGCCTTTTGGACCAGTTGTAGTGTATGGAGGAGTTTGAGTGAGAGACCAGAGAGGAGAGAGCTACAGTAATCTATACAAGAAGTGACAGGTGCATTGTTAACGGCTGTGCTGTTGATATTGCGTAGGTGGAAATATGCTGCAGACTAAGTGAGTGATATTACTAATGTGACATTTGAATGATAGAGTGCTGTCGAGGAGGACACCCAGGCAGTAAATGAGAAGTTGTTGCATTTGACTAGGGTGGAGTCACGTTTACTATGCAATAAAGCTAAAAGAGCAACACTTCCCCTTATCCTGCTGATTCTATGAATAGATGAGAGCCCGGGCTTACATTGTTGTTATGAGTCACACTGTCTGTCTAAAGGTCTCTTTAGCTCACATTAACAAGGACGATGGTTGCAACATTTCACAAATAAGGAAAGCTTCTGGTACACATAGGTAGATTGATTAATCACTTCCCTGTTTGATTAAGACTTTTATTTTATTTTCTATTATACTTTTCGACTTTTATGACCTATGAACGTTGTTGTAATGATTTATAGTCATGTTTAACTATACTAGCTTATCAAATAATTACGTACATGCATTTAGACGTATTCCCTGCAGACCGTCTGGGGTGGCTGTGCAGAGCATGTATAGGTAACGTGCTGCTCAGGCAAGCTCCGGCCATGCCCCCACCTTCCTGCTCTCAAATCTCCCCATGCGCTGGTTGAATCTCTTACATTTATATCAACTCACAGAAAATAACTAAAATATGATTTTACCATTTATTTCTGAGCTCTTCCAGATATTTTAATGAAGAAGAATCCATTCCATCAGTGGAAACGGTGTCACACACACACACACACACACACACACACACACACACACACACACACACACACACACACACACACACAGACGTGCAGAGAGATTGTCAAAATAAAAGCGTGTATTAAAGTTAGTGTATGAGTCTATGGGCCTTGTCGAAACAATCAAAAACATGCATAAAAACAAGCACTATTTACCAGGAGAATCTACCAACATCCGGGGAAACCCAATTCTCGCCCCTATGAACATCTACTGGCTGAACTGTTATCTCTAACCCCTACCCTGGCACAAACACATACTCCTACTCAAGCACGACATTCCTCAATGACGTCATGCACTTGACTTATCCGGACGAGAGACTGTTTTCCTAACAATGAAGCCAGTGGCATCGACTGTGTGATTCATGAACCTCTTAAAGGTCACATATTATGCTAAATGCACTTTTTAAATGTGTTCTAACATATCCATGGGTCCACGGTGTGCCTAGAGACTGCCAAAATATTTAAAAAAATAACAATCTCTCCTTTTCTCACTCTCCCCCTTTCTGAAACCCCCCCCCCCCCCCCCCAATATACTCCAGTCAGAATTCTCCTCGTTTCTGACATCACAAACTGGAAAGCCAGAAGCTTCCACTGTGCAACCCACACCCCTATTTCTTATTGGTCCACGGCCCTGACAGACAGAGGGCGAGGCGTATCTGGCTTCGCTTCCGGACAGGGGGCGGGGGGAGCTCAAAGATTGTATATTTACGAGGGGAGCTGCAGGTCTTTTTTAAAAATAGGCCATTGTGAGATTAGCTGAACATCAGCATAGTACAATAAATTATCTGAAAGTTTTTTTCAGCAAACAATTAAAGAAAAACGTATTAGGGACCACTAAGACCATATAATATGGTGTATAATAGTACCGAAAAGTGTATAATATGGGAGCTTTAAGGTCAACAGTCATGTCAGATTGAACAACTATCCTTAATGTCTGTTTGGAAAGTATAGAGAGAACAGATTTCTGGGAGGAAACATTAGTGCATCACATCCCAAAAAAAAAGAAACCTCCCTGAAGATCGGCAACATTGAGGGACATATCTATTATGCTTACACACGGGACACTGACACACGATCCCTAAGGCTTATTGGTGTGCCAGTGTTCTGTGTATCAATGCTGATATGACGTTGCATGGTGAAGTAAGCCCTGCCTATTGGTTTCCTTCTCCTATAGCTGGTGTTTCAGTGTTCGGAGCGTTCTTGCGCTCTGAGTTCAGTGAGGAGAATCTTCAGTTCTACCTGGCCTGTGAGCAGTACAGACAGTCCTCCAACAACTTCAGCCTGCAGAGGAGGGCCAAGGACATCTACTCCACCTACATCCAGCCAGGAGCCCCCCGGGAGGTAACACACCACCCCTGTTTTTATTAGAGTTTAATCTAACTAAACATGAACTAACAGCCCATCTCTTCATGAATCAGGAAGTCTAATTCAAGTCCTGTCATGTTTGTTTTTCCCCCTCATGTCTGGCCTTTGAGCTCCTCTATTACTCAAAGCATGTCCCTCCCTCTAATACAATGTGCTGTGTCAGTGTGGTATGGACACTCCTTGTGTTCTCACGAGCCTGTGTGTGAGCCGTTAAAGGTTAACACCACACCATTACACCAATAGCAGGCTGGCAAAGTCAATTCTTCACAAATGTAAAGTGCAACTGTTTGTGCTAACGGTGTCAAGAGCAGTGAATATCTCTTCACGATTCACTACCTGTCCGTTCTGTGTGTGAGCTGGAAACATATGGTGTTAATACACAGCTTAGGCTCTGTAAACAAAGGGTATACAAACAAAGGAGGCCCGCCTTAGCTAGCAAAATGTCTATTTACAGAGCGTAGGCTTAGTAGTAATACACGATTTATTTTCAGTGCACACTAGTGTTTTAGTACTTGAGACCATTTGGTAAGATCTTGGTATTGTCTCGGTTTCGGACAGAGAGGACTCCAGATTTTATGTCATGACCGGTTGAGACCACAACTGTGGGGATATTGAAAAATAAAAGTGCCAGTGGTCGAATAAAGCCCGGCAACATCAACAGGAGCCTGACGCTCGGCTACTAACTAAGTAAATTAATTCATTTAAACAAAATAGTGATTTGAGTAGGGTTTTATTCATTTAGAAAAATGCTTTCATTGCTTATAGTAAAACAAAAAAGCGGTCTTGGTCTCAACTACAACACTGGTGCACACACAACCTACGGACAAGTAGCGGTCCGTAAGAAGAGATTCACTGATTTTGACAACGAGCAATCTCCAGAATTGTTGCCAAAACTACATACTTTAGTTATAATACACTGAAATTGACCTTTTGAAATGTGTGTATAAAAATGACTCTAGTGTTTTTGTTGTTGTAGGTGAACCTGGACAGTAAGACCAGGGATCTGACCATACAGCTGCTGCAGGCTCCCTCTCACACCTCTTTGTCCCACGCTCAGAAACGCATCTACTCTCTGCTGGACACAGACTGTTACCCCCGCTTCCTACAGTCCAACATTACCTGTCTTTACTCAGAGAGGCTGACTAGAGGCCGCACACACCTGGACTCACGACAAGGAACTATGTGTGGCTCAGTGCTCACCAGAACTTTCCATAAAGCTGGATATGTCTTCAAAAGATGCAATATGGGTCGTTTGTGGAAGAAAACATTTATTTGGAGCAAATGCCAATGCCCATTGGACAACGTTTTTTGCAAAGCTATCAAGCTCATACTTCACACAACACACACACACACACACCAAAAACAACCACACACAGAGAATTGATATCGGTGTTTTCATTCCACTTTTGAAAAAAAGGAAAATATGGTTATTTCTTAAATTATACATTTGTATGGCTTCTTGGGAGTTAGCTTTGAGCTACAGCTAGCTAACTACAGTTAACCCAGAGCATTTGGAAAACACAGATGTGTACGTTTTCTGCCCCTTCACTGACCTGTGAAACTATGCAACTCTTGGTTTTAATCATTAAACATGCTGCCTGTAAGCCACTGTGCTGTATGTCATCATGGTCCACTGAGCAGCACTCTGACATTCTCCTTTTGCTGACAGGAGAGAAAAAAAAACCAGCTCAGCGAGAAATCAGCTCCTTGATAATACAATTAAAAAAAATAGCCCACAGGCAAGTTGAGTTTATTCCAAGCACAATGATTCATGTAATGCTATGAGGTGTTACTGGAAGAGAGGCAAACGTGCAGCTTGTTGAGCTACAGCAAATAAATCATTATATTATTTAAAAGAAACCCACCATATGGGAGAGTAGGCTATCTGTGAGAAAGTAAGTGGGTCGTTTAAGTGGGTAAAACAACTACTGAAGAGAAGATGGCAAGACATAAGAAGAATAACAACAACAAAAAACTCATAATAAATCCTCTGCCATTTAAACAGGTTGCACATGAGGACAGTGAGACAGTGACCACATAAACAGCCCTGTTTGGTTTCATTCAGAGAGTCCTGAGTGAGTGGTGTAAATCGTATATAGCCTACCCGCCCATACTACGTGACGTAACATTAAGTAATTGGGACAGTAGGCTACACCCTACAAACTACTGTGGCTGGAATTACCCAGATGCGAGGAAATTCCTGGATAATTTTTGCTTCTGTTAATCCAAACATGTTAACACAGGCATAAAGCAGTCTTTCTTCATGCCTATGTCTCCTCCTCACCACAATAACTGCTGCTGCCATCAGATAGCCTATCAATGTTCCCACCAGGGCTCAATGGGATAATGTATCAGGGGGGAAATAGGCTTTACTTACTCTTCTGCTCTACATAACTTAAACCAGTGGTGTTTAAAGGTCACATATTATGCTAAATGCACTTTTTAAATGTGTTCTAACATATCCATGGGTCCACGGTGTGCCTAGAGACTGCCAAAATATTTTAAAAAATAACAATCTCTCCTGTTCTCACTCTCTCCCCTTTCTGAAACCCCCACACCTCCCCCCAATATACTCCAGTCAGAATTTTCCCCTTTTCTGACCTCACAAACTGGAAAGCCAGAAGCTTCCACTGTGCAGCCCACACCCCTATTTCTTATTGGTCCACGGCCCTGACAGACAGAGGGCGAGGCGTATCTGGCTTCGCTTCCGGACAGGGGGCGGGGGCAGCTTAAAGATTGTATATTTACGAGGGGAGCTGCAGCTCTTTTTAAAAAATAGACCATTGTGAGATTAGCTGAACATCAGCATAGTACAATAAATTACCTGAAAGTTTTTTTCAGCAAACAATTAAAGAAAAACGTATTAGGGACCACTAAGACCATATAATATGGTGTATAATAGTACCGAAAAGTGTATAAAATGGGAGCTTTAAGGCTTATAGAGAGAGGAATCAATCAGTTAAAGTGGTAAACACACTTCATGAATGTATCATGGATATCAAGTCAAAGTTGTTTGACTTTACAGCAGTATTTTCCTATCCACAAAACCGTATTCCACTTTTTCGTTTCCATTGGAATATAACATTCATTAAAGGTGCACTATGTAACTTTGGGTGTGTCAGATAACTGAACATTTTGTAAGGCATAGGCCTATTCTCATAACTGAATAAACTAACTTCCCTCACAGGAAAATTGGATCCCTGGAACACTGAAGTTATAAAGCTTCCTGAAAAAGTTACTGTTTACCAGTTGTTGTGTACAGCAACAGGGCCCACAGTTTTCTTTACAAACATATTCTAGCTTTCCTTTTGATTCCAGGTGCCCGATTTTCTTTCGATTGATTCATTTTTAGAATTATTTAATACAAATAATTACATGTAGAGACATGTTTTGTAAACAAACTGCAGGCCAAAACCCCCCCTCCCCTGAAACTGCATAATGCACCTTTAATCGTCCCAATGTCCACATTATTCATGTTTTTTTATTTGCATCTTATCATTTTGTAAATGTGAATTATGTTGGTCTGTTGCGTAGGCCTACTTAAGACAACTAGAACACATCTATCTGGAGAGGAACCCCTCTTCTGATGCTCTCCCTGAGGTGTCTTCCATATCCGCTCCTGTTTAGGACACGTTGTATTTTGTGATAGTGGGCTCTATCTAAATAAAGCTGATCTGATTTGAGTGGGCCCTCTCCCTCCCTCCCTCTCTTGATCATGTCTCTCACGCATCTTTTGAATGTTTTTAACAAATAATGGAACCATACACTGTACACATGAATCTGTAGTGGTTATTTAGGGAATAAATGAACTGATTATACCACCATTTAAATCAATGGTATACTTGTGATATAAGCTTTAGTGTGCACATTTTGAAATCCAACCTTTTAACCCTCCTTTCTTTACTGTTTCTATCCTCCCCTATACAATAGAATACATCAGCATGTTGAGGATGCATGGTGTGTTCAATGACCCCTGAGCTGAAGTAGTAGAAGAAAAAACCTGTGCTTGAATAATTCTCAGGACAAGACAGTTGCTGGATCATGTGTAGTTTATTGACCTGAATGCAGACTAGAGCACTCCTGATGTGGCTCTAAACATGTGAGACATGTTTAACAACCTTCCATTAATAGAGAGAGGGCAGACAAGCAACCATCGCTCTGCAAAATACTGCCTGTGTCTTGCTTCAAGAAGATGTGCCTCCTGGTGGTTTCAAATCAGCAGCCTACTTGTCACCACGCACTTTGTATATATTCCAGGAATTCCAGGCCAAACAGGGGGTGGAGTCTCTCAATCCTTAATAACCCAGCTGTGGCAGTAGGCAGGGCAGGAGGAGATGGATCTCTCTCACACACACACACACACACACACACACACACACACACACACACACACACACACACACACACACACACACACACACACACACACACACACACACACACACACACACACACACACACACACACAACACACACACACACACACACACACACACACACACACACACACACACACACACACACACCATTTAAACAATCCCTTTTTAGGTCCATACTTTCCCAATGTAGAGGTAGTGGTAATTAAATAGTCTTGTAAACCATCTGAAGTGGCCGATAAGATCAAAATAGAGACGTAGCATGCGTGCTGCAGGGTCAAGAGAGGATTGGCTATTGACCACAGCTTCACTACGATTTGACTCCAGCTCTGATTGGTTATTAGTGGCAGGATTGAACGTCTCAGAGGTTCAACAGAGAGATTTTAGAGGTCCTTTGTTCATGCGGCAGCCATGTTTGTTTTTTTAAACCAGGACAGGCTGATTTAATGCTGCTGTATTTATATATCGTTATTGCTGACAATATGTGGCAATATGGCACTCTGACAAGGGTGAGACAATCTGGCACATTGCTCATTTGCACTTCTTAAATAGTATTTTTAACTAGTTTATTAAACCACCATTTTACTATTGTAGTGACCTTTCCACCACGCTGTTTTTATGTTGGTGTTGTAGGCCTAATGTAAGTTGTCCATGGTGGCAAACTAGTTTCTCCCTTGGGAAGCTATAAAGTGATTCCTATTCTATACAACTGGCTGTTGTCTTACAAAAAAGATTTTTAAATCATTGGAATGGATCCCTTCCAAAGAGATACACAATCTGACTTATCACTTTTGAAGAAACACTTACACCCAGCAACAATCACTAAAACTAAGTGCTGAGGCTAAGGTTCCTAAGTTATCATTTGTCACTTAATAATTCTGCCGTTTTTATGAAGCTTTTCAGACCAATGCTTTCAAATGGGTTTGGATGTTGGCTTATGGTTCTTGTAGTGAACACAGCTCTATATGTGGATCGTATAGCACCAGTTATGATGAACAGGTGCACATTTAAATAACTCCATCCAATATAAAAACCAGAGTATACCAGTATACTCCGTTAAAAATAAGACATGGGACATTAATTTTCTCAGAACAGTGTTAGAAATAGCCTTAGAAATCCCTGTATCAATCAATGCTACTGAAAAAAAAAACTCTGCTGGTTCAGTTTCAGCATTGAATGGATGACTCAAGGATTCAATAAAGAATTACACTTGTGTGGTAAATATTCAAATAATGTCTTCAAATGATAGGACTCATCACAGAACTAGTTTGTTTTCCTCCAGTCACCAGGGCCGGGTGCTCCTGTATCCCTGCCTGAGCTTCACTCCCTGGGCAGTGGAGAAGTTGTGCCCTACAGTCCACCACCAGCCTGGCCTGCCTGCACCATGTCTGTGGGTTAACAACATGCCTGGAGCTGATAAACTCTGAGGGCTGTCCAACAATCCTATGTCCTCTTCAGCAGCAGCTCTATCCAGCTGTGTCTCTGGGTCTCTGTTTAAAGATGTCTGCCCGGAGATTATACCACCATTTGTCTGCCCGGAGATGTCATCGTTTTTGGAAGCAGACAGAGGTTGAAGTGAGGGAGGGGGGGACCTGTGGTATAAAGGGCATGACAGTAACAGGGTTAGGGGAGAAAGAGTATAAGGATAAAGATATGATAGCATGTTGCACACTAAAACTGAAGTTCATAAAGTAACCGTCTTTGTATTCATTTGATTCCTAATCATGATATACTGGTAAGAAATGCTTGACATTGTTTATATGGACATAAAAAACTGTTGTGAAAATGGATTAATTGTGATTAACTATGGAAATTATTATTGTTATTACTAGCGGACATAACGTTTTTTTTTCTCAGGAGGATGGCTGGCGTCTCCCTTCGAGATAGTGTGAGAAACCCTGTGACCCGTCCCCAGATTTAAGCAGGTGAAGATGATGCATGGAAAGGGAACTATCGGAAACCCCTTTGTTACAGACACCCTTTAATTGATGTTATGTGTGTATTCATTATTTAAAATATTGATTGAATTATTAGATGTAGGGGGCATGTCAGTCCGTCAGTCTGCCCCAGGGCAGCTGTAGTTTACCACCACCGGTATGACTGTGTGTGAATGAATGGAACCTGGAACCCTGTAAGCGCTTTGAGTCCTTAGGGAATAAAGCGCTATATAAATCCTATCCATTACATCATGTCTGTAATATCTGGTAGCAGCTAGAGGGGTGTGTCGGTGTCTGTGATCAGAAGGCTCAACCCCAGTCAAGTGTACACGTCATGGGCAGTGCGTTATTAGCAGTGAGGACACATTCCTTTCACCACAGTTTAAGAGGTGTTTTAGATACACATGTCTGCACAAATGGTGAGCCGTTAAACCCTTATCTTTCACGCATGTTAATGGCCTTGACAGAGAACAGCTATGTGTCCAAGTGTCTTAATGTGTAAAGGTAAATACCTGGGTTGTAGTGTGTGAATATTGGTCGACCTGTGTGTGTCTGTGCATCCCGGTGCAAAGGTCTGATCCTCCACTGGTCTCAGACCTGAGGAAGGCACACGGTAGTACTAACACATGAGCTGCCTGGATGAGCCATTCAGTTCAATGAATTCATGCTTATACAATTACTAATGATAAATGCATCATACAAATTTAAATAATGAATGAATAGTTTTCCTCCAGTTGGTTTTAAAAGGCCAGTATTTTTAATGCTGCAGATTGATGACACTCATGTGCAATCTATGAAATGTTTGCATGGACGTTTGCATCCCTTTTGGCTTTGGGATCAATATGTGAAGCAGAATTATTTGAACCCAAAAGTCTATTGACTCCCTTGCATTCTTACATCAGTGAAAGGAAGGAGCTCAGGTTTGATACAGGACCACTTATCATGTGACTGATGAGGACATTGAGATGAAAAACCTCACAGAGCTAGAAAATGATTGATAAAGTCCTTTGAACAAGAAGTACTATGTCATATTAATTTTTTATATAAATGAAGGGAAAAAGAAACCGTCCAATCACAGTTGACTGTTTATAGTGTACCAAGAGTAACAAGGTAGGCTAAGCTTATTTTAACAATTCAATTCTCACCAATACCTTACCTTTCAAGTGTATATCCAGCAGTCCACCAGCTCTGCTGTCCATGTGCCGACTGTACAGGCTGCATCTGGCTACTAGGCCCTGTTGGCTACCACAGAAACTGTAACAGCCAGCAAGGAGGAGGAAAAGAAACAGAAAAAATATATGTGTGTGTGTGTGTGTGTGTGTGTGTGTGTGTGTGTGTGTGTGTGTGTGTGTGTGTGTGTGTGTGTGTGTGTGTGTGTGTGTGTGTGTGTGTGTGTGTGTGTGTGTGTGTGTGTGTGTGTGTGTGTGTGTGTGTGTGTGTGTGTGTGTGTGTGTGTGTGTGTGGAGGAGTATGAGAAGGGATGGTAAAGATAACAATGGGAGACGAAAAAGGGAACACATTTTTTTTTTAAAGGACATAATCACAAAAATGAGTAAAAAACGAAATATAACAAAACAGAAATTGAAATAACAATGCATTTCTGATGGAATGGAGATAAGATTTGAGGTGCAGTATTATCTCATAGCAAACTGTTTTGTCTGCTGACATAGCAATTCATGTGTGTAAACAGCTGTATGCAGTGGCGTGCACAGGTAGACCTGAGGTGGTGCTCAAGCACCTGCCCTTTTGCCCTGGCCCAATAAAGTGCCCTTTTGAAAAAAAAAAAAATGAAAGTTCGTTTTTTTTTTTTTTTTTTTTTTTTAACAGTGTATGTGGCCCATGCCGACATTATCATCTATGCTCAACGATTAAAAACGTTTGACAATAATGCCCCAATAAATATGCCCCCCCCTCCTCCTCCTCCGCACACACTTCCTTTGTCAACGTGAATGCGCAGAGTGGACACAGAAGGAGGCGCGTTGCCGCAGCAGTTCACAGCTGGTGCACACACACACCTACTCTCCGGCCTGCCCTGTCCCACCAGCGAGGTAACACATACTGTACATGAATGGAGTCAAGTGTGTATTGTTTGCCCCCTAAGCCTCAGTTGCCAAGTTATAACTTGCATTTATTTGTCTCTGTTATAAAGTAGCCTCTATCATGCAGCGCAACACAGCTGAGCATACATTAGCCGACTGTCCTGCTTAAAACAAGCTAGCCCCCCCAAAAAATAGATATGACGTGATGAACACAACTAATGTCGGCGGAGTTTGTCATTGGTACAGCATGTGAATATATCAGTATGCTGAATATTTAGTGTTGTTTAGGTTTACTTTAGGCTATATAATTAACACTTCACTTGCAGTAATTTATTTGCTAAATGACAAACAGGCAATTCCCAATTGCCTTCAGAAAAAGTAGCCTTGTGCCTTGTTGTAATGTAACCAAGCAGTCTTATTCATATGGTTGGTTGGTCTCTTTTTATTTACAAATTGCAGTATAAGGCCTAGAAAGGAGAGATTAAAAAAGGAAAAAGAAAGGGGAGCAGCTCTCTGCTGTCCTGGATGAAAGCATCCACCAGCAGCAAGGAGGAAGATGATGAAGATGAAAGGTCAGAGTCAAGACCAGAGTCATGTTAGCTGTTCAGGGCCTTTTAAAGCTCAGATTTTAATGTTGAACTGTTCCTCAAATGTTATTGAAATATCTTAAAAGCTGTCCACACATTTTCTTTTAACTACGCAAAGTGGATTGGTGGTACTAAATCAGTTATGAAGCTATATAAGCTAATTATATTATTTTGTCCCAACCATAAGTTATTTCTTTGTTACAGGACTTGCAGTAATCTTGTATTTACCTCAATAGGATATTATTAAAACAATTATTATTTTATTCTAGGCAGCTACAGCAGGGAAGCAGCTCAGTGCTGTCCTGCAATAGGGCCAGCCTGGCCAGGGAATCCAGCATGGAAGATGAGGGAGATGAATCCCCAAAATATATATATAAAGCAGACTCCAGTGCAGCACCAGGTTCAAAAATAGTGCTCTCTGAGGAACAAGATGAGGGAGAACAAGAAAGGAATTTTGAAAGTGATGACACAATTAAACAGATAGCTGCTATGCAGTATCCAACCGATCCTTCACATGACACATTTAATATCAAGGGTAATTCAAGCTACCTTTCAATGTGCTGCAGGGTAGGCCCATGTCAACCAGACATGCCCTACCCAAAAAATGCAGAGGGGAGGTCATTCCAGAAAAGCCCACCTAGGGGACGTAACACCGCACAAAGTGCCCTTATTTTTCACTGAGCACCTGCCCCCCAAAATGTCTGTGCACGCCACTGGCTGTATGTCAAAAAAAAGCAATCTCACATGAGCAGTTTGGTGGCAGATAGCAGTTTAATGGATAGTAGAAAAAGGCAAGCTGATTAGACAGAGCCATCTCAAATACACTTTAAAAGGGCCTTTAAAGGGGAGATATTCCTTATCTCCTCATTAGTCAAACAAGCACACTCTCTGTCACATTAAACAGGCGGGCTATCTATCAAGCTAAGACACAACACTTTCCTTTAAGGGGAAGAGGCAAATTGGTGCCAGTCAAATAAGGCTGGTCACTGGAAGCTCATCTGAGATCGATTAAGGGAACTATGGATGTGTTACCAGATGATGATGGTGAGAGACAGAATACACAGATTTAAGAAAGAAAAAAGAAAAATGAGATAATGAAAAAAAAAAAAAAAAATGAAAGGGCAGGGCAGGGCAGGGGAATGAAAGGCAAGAGAAAGAGACAGTGTTAATAGAAAGTCATGTTTGAGCAGTGTGCAAATCATGAGGAGAGAGAGTGAGGGCTGGACACAGTAAGCGACTGATGGAGGAATGCAACAACCTCCCTCTGCCAAGCTGAGAATACCTGGCAAGCACATTAGGCCTTCTGTTTACTGGTAGCACGAAACCAGGCCACAGTCTCAGAGGCTATTTGTTTTAGTCTTTCTTTTTTTTTCTTTTTTTTTTTTCATTGCACAACTATTATTGTAGCACAGAAAGAGATTGTAGCCGGAAACCTTGAACCTTAACATGTTAAAATGATAAGGCTAGAATCTACTGAAAATGTAAGGGGTTATAAGAATATAGTTAAATGGTGCTCCGAGGAACTTTCAGATTGTGTTCATTCTTGCACCCCCTTTGGACAAAAGCGGTAGTGTTTTTACTACGCCACAGCTGTAGTACCTGGGTGAGCGTACCCATGACAAAGGCATTAAAAAAAATATAAATAAAAATAGCATTCTTTGCACTGCCGGTCTTGTTTGCTGCTACATGTAATTTATGATCATCAGAGGAAAAAAATTGACTGTTTCAGAAATATTTAAAAGTTCCTCGAAGCACCTTTAAATAAGAGAAAAGGATTGTGGAGAGAGAGAGATAATGACGCTGGTGTAAAAATTCTCATGCTTCTAAAGGCTAACATTCTGAACAGAGAACATTGCCACTTGACTTGCACACTCCTCTTAATATCCTCCTTCATCGACAGATAATTATTATATTGAGGTAGGCCTACAGATCACATGTATACTAAATGTGGTTCTACAGGGTTAAGATGTGTGTTGACCATACCTGCTGCGGTTTGCTCTGCAGCGCTGGATGCAGGGGGCCTGTGGTGGGCTGTGTTGGGGCTGATGATGAGCCTCTGGAGGGGGCATTCTGCTGGGAGGGGACGGGCAGCACTGGGAGGATACCAACCGCCTTGGGGACTGAACCCTCTGCTCCTGACCAACCACTGAGGGGGAGGGGGGAAGCACATTCTTATGTTAGGAACTTGATTTATATTCAAACTCAAAAGAAACTGTTGGATTATTTTATACAGACTGTGAAAAGTCCCTATCTATGTTGATATACAGAAAGGCTTTTGACGCCTATTAGCTCACAGCCATCCATTGGTAACATTGGAGAAGTATATGGGGATGCTAATTTTACTCATGCTTGATCCATTTCCATGTTATTTTAGTTGTTTGTTCTCTCGTTCAAAAAATAAACCTGCCCACTATCTATCATCAAAGAAACTCTGGCAATTATGTATCAACCTGTTGTAAATGGCTGTAGCGAATTAGGAAAAGTCATTATTATATTTGGTGTTACCACTTAGTTAAGGTTTTGTAACCCAAGAAAGTCTGTCTGGCTGTTAATGCTAATTTTAATGTTTTCCTCAAAAAAAAATCACAGAATTCGAGTTCATTTAGACACCCTGGACTCTGTTAAAATGTGGACTCAAAATTTCGTGAGACATGCTCTTCTAAGGCAGGGCTATGAAAAATAGAATCAAATGGAATATCTATATTGCATCAAGACACTGTTTACCTTCTCTGTCCATGGAAGAGTAGGTTTTCATCTCTGCGTCCGTCTTTCTTAGGGGAACCTTTCTCATCTGTGCCGCTGTGGAGAAGAACACACAGTAAGAGCGAGGGCCACACACACTACACATGACAGGGCCTAGCTTGCTCCCCTTACACTACATGACATCATATCGCAAAATTAGCAGTTCCCATTCAATTACTCCAGCAATCCAAGATAATTCAAGAATAACCCAGAATGCAATATTCAAATTCTATTTTGAGTAGATTCTTAACCTAAAGAAGCTTTTTTTTAAATATCAAAATCAATGTGTCTTAGCAGAGCGAAATTGAACTGGTTGATATGAATGATTCAGCCAATCTAAATGGAAACCCTGTTGTAAAAGTACCAGTGAGGCTCAATTTTATAGCATTGCAATATGTATCAGGCATCGACTTCCTCCCTCATTCTTATCTTTGTAAGAAGAACACGTTGGCAATAAAAGAAAGCAATTAACAGTTGGCCCGGATCTGTTCAACTGCTCACATTTCACCATTGTCTCGTGACTGGCCCTTGTGTTCACTCTGTATTGCTATAATGCAAATAATGTAAAAATCATTCCAGTAGACTGATTACATTTCAAATCAATATATGCATTGATTTAATGAATTGATATGATCAACCCAATATAACACACACATATTTTGGACTCATTTGCTTGACAAGGATATATTTGTATTTACTCAAAACAAACTTTTTTATGATCCGTTATAGTGTGCTGTTTAATTGTGGTTCATTACAGTTTATAGTAAGTAAGGAGAAAGCATCAGTTAAACATATTACATGCACTCACTCAGCTAGAATATGTTTTATAATGCAAGAAAATCATTTGTTACATTTTATCATTTTAACAGCTTCTACTAGTAAAATGGATATGACTTGGATTATGAATAGTAATCCCCCACGAGCATGTTTCACTTGTATTTTCATAATTCTACCAAAAGGTTTAGATAACACAATGACAATTTTTCTTTTAAATTGTCTCACTCCATGTCATATTTTCAGCTTGAGGAAAAAAAGCTTCTTTTCCAGCAGGTATGAGAATAATAAACTGTGGGTGAGCCAGCCCCATTGTTGGAACTTGTGAGCTGCAGGGAGAGGACCCTGCTATACCTTCTGCTTGAAGAGAGGCCCCCTTTTGTGGTTAAAGCAATCCAAGTTATTTGGGATACATTACAACATTCAGTGTAGAAGCTGGTATACAGGCGCCACTTAGCTTATTCTACTGGCTTTTAACAAACTGACAAACATTCAAAGAAATCAAAGGGTCAGTAAACAGGCAGGTATTCTAGGGGGGCGGGGGGGGTCTATAGGATGTGGATACTGTTATACTCGGACACCTGGGACAGTAGGGTCAATACATGATTAGGGCTGGGTATCGGTCAACATTTTTCGATATTGATACACAGATACCTTGACTTTGAAACCGGTTCCTGAACGCTACTTTTTTTTCGATACCGATTTTATGAAATAATTTTTAACAAGATGACTTTACACGTTATCGTAAAAAAAAAAATATATATATATATCTATATATATATATATATATATGTATATATATATATCAATAAATATCCACACCGCCAATCACCAGTACTTTTAAATCCTTAGATCGATTGCACATTTCGATACCCTACATTTTCAGATACTCGATGGTATTGAGGCATTCCGGTCGGCACTGAAAAAGTATTGAAGTTCCATACCCAGCCCTATACATGATGACACGATACATACTACGTGACATATACACTGTGTCTGTAAAGGTATAGCTATTTACCATGGGGAAGAAAGAGGAACTGAAACTCAAGGAGAGAAATAAGGAGAAAGGAAGGGAGTGATACATATAAGACGGAGCTAGTTATGGGACAAATGAAAAAAGGGGGACACGATGCATGGGTTTGATTGAAAAAAGAAAAAGAGATAGATAGAAGTTCCTTACAAAAAGCCGAACATCCCCTGATCCGTCAGAGGAGCGGAGGAGGGCGAGCCTGGGAGAATTTGGTGAAACAACAGATTTGGGAACTATAGTATATTATTATATTATTATAAGCAGATCAGCACTCTTTGTGTTAAGCGCCCATTTTTCAGACTCTTTAATAAGGGAGATTTTTTAAGACATATGCAAAAAAAAAAAAAAAAAGATGAAGCCAAAAATGATGATGCCAAAAGCAAGAGTTCATATTCAAGGTGTATAGCTTAGCTGTAAATGTTCTAGTATTCTGCAGTAGGGCTGAACGATTCATTGATTTGAAATTGAAATTGGGATTTTGTTAAAGGTGCTGTAAGCGGAATGGTTCTTTTAGCTAACTTCCTGTCAGTTACTGCAGTTAGCAGTCCCCTCGCTCGTCCCTACGTCACCACATTAATGCACTGCGGTCTTCAAGCAGCGAGTTATCTAGCACCATCTCAGATCCATAAGTGTGATAAAACATAATAAAAACCATCAAAACAGACATTGGGAAGGATTTTTACTTGCTCCGCCATTGTAGGCACCTAAACATTGTGATCTGTCCTCTGGCGTGCACTGGCAGTGAGACCATGAGTGAGACGGGTTTCGGTTTGTAGCGTTCTCTCTTGTGATTGGATATTAATTTCGGGATCCGACAAAAAGTTTATTTGCCGATTACATGCAGAGCAGCTGACTGAGAGATTGGCTTTATAAAACACGCACATTATGCAAGTGATCACTGTATGAATATAGAGCGATTTAACACTTCTATTAATTTAACATAAATAAATCGCTTACTTCACCTTTAAACAACGAATTGCAAAAGGCTGCTATTTATCCATTACACACATGAACACTGTAAAAACACTTCCTCACTAAAGACACTGTGACTCTCCTTACACTGACTTAAATAACATCAATATTGAACTAAAGCTGACTTCGCAAATCACAATAAGTGCCTTTTGAGTTTCTAGAAAAGCGTCATATGAATGTTAATATATGTCAGAAATATTGCAGTTAGACATTTTCCCCATATATCGTTCAGCCCTATGGTGAAAAACAAAACGGGGGGACACACAGAAGAAAAAACAATGACGCCGTCCCTTTGGCAAACAGCAAAAAGCGAAACAATAGAACTAGTGAACAAAGGGTTACCTGATCTGTTGAGGAAGAAGCCTTCAAATACCACAAAGTTATTGACCTGCAAAGAAGAAATGGAAAAGACTAAATAACTTAAATGGCCCCTGATGAATATTTTTTTTTCAGCAAACAGAGGGCATAAATAACACCCTGGGTTTATCATCACTTTCTGTCTGTCTGTGGTGTGAGTGTGAAGCCAGTAGAGTAGTACAATGTAGAAGCACCATAACTGTTGACATACATTGTGCAATAGACTAGTAACAGACCATTACCTGAGGAACACTTTGAGACAGGCAGTACCGCTTTTCCAGGAAGGAGAGGAACTTGGTTGAGGGCCTGTCGTAAGCCATCACAACTGGCTCCACGTTTTTGTGCTACAGAAGAGAAAAGAGTGAAAGTCCTTGATATGAAAGCACATAGCAATAGAGATATGATCATGCCCTGCAGAGATAAACAGAATACTCTGGTATGACATCATTTTAGCTTATCCTTTAACTGGCATTGTGACCCGCCGCCATATGGCTATTTTTGAAACTCTGAAAACCTATCTTTGGCTGTTTATCCTCATTTACCTAATTGAATAGTGTAAATAACACCGATTACACAAATCGGAGTAGGAGCAAACGTCCAGGTAAAAAAATAAAATCTTTCCGCATATCATTTCTAAACCCTCTAACACACCAACATCTGTTGCAAGAATGAAAGAAAATCCATTCATGCCCAGAGTAACCCAAAACGGGCAAGTAAACCACCTAGACCAGTTGACCTTTATATCTGCTTCCTGATTGGGTAATCTGAAAAACGAAACCTGAAATGTTGCTTAACGAAGTGGCAGGAACACAATTTTCCCAACCAATATTTTTTTTGGGGGAATGTATCTCTTAGTGTGGAAGTTTAATAAGGTTGTGAAGAGAAAGTTATTTTAGGCTTCCATTGGTTCCTGAAGTCCCCATTCATTTTATGCATCTGCAATGTTAGTGACTGACAGTTGTCACCAAAGTCAAATGATCAGACAGTATCATTCCATTGGAGTGTATTTGAATCCATTTGTTTTTGAATATTTTTCATCCGCCCAAATTTGCATCAAACATTCCACTTCCACATCAGACCAAAGTGAACTCTTTGGCAATAAAAAAAGTCCTTTCGTTGCTACATGGACGGGTACAGGGGAAGAGTCTCATATAAACTAGACTTTAGGGGGCAAACAGTACTTTGGCACGGTACAGATGGGCCTAGTGTGAATGCGCTCTAAAACTGGTTTAGTTGGTTTAATTAACTGGAGTAATTTGCCCTTAGAGGAGGAAAGCTGCACCTGCAACATGAAGTCAAACAGCTCCATCCCGTAGCCATGTCGCTGGAAGCTCTCTGCTATGTAGAAGTCCAATACACACAGTGGCTCTGCTTCTACGTGCACACCGTGCCGGTCCTGTGAAGGAAATACAACAAAGCATTAAATGGGACAGCTGATGAAGGCAGTTTAAAACAGACAATAACAAAAATCAGCAAAGCATGAGGTGTTACAGCCGACCTGAAAAGATTAAGAAATACGATTAAAAATGAAAGCAAAAAAAAGGGTTACTCACAAGCAGAAATAACTTTTTATAGCCGACCTTGAGAAAGCCGACGGCCACACCCTTGCCTCTGGAGGAAGACAGAAGGGAGTGTGTTTAGAGTGGACAAGGCTGTACAGTCAATTGCAATGAACTCTAAACTTAGCTTTCTAATTGGGCTGATTTGAGGCGAGCTGCTGAATGCGCATTAAACATGAATTCTATGTCTCAACACTACACGCATTGTGACCACAGTATGACTACTGTAGCTCTGGCTGACCAGTACCAGTAGAGTCAGTCTAGAGACAAAACAGTGGAACGTGTATGTGTGTATAATACTGTAAGTAGAAGCTAATATAAAGGGAAGTGTGTGAGATGTACCCATTGCCCTCTCCATCCGTCAGCAGGTAGAGTTGATGCTTCTGGGTCTGCAGCTTGGAGCCACTTGTTATGGCTGCTGTGAGCTGTTGAGCCTGTGGAGAGCAAGTATATGACCACTGTTAAACAGGAACAGTACTATCACAAAGGACTGGGACTCATATCATTCATTTTTTTCAATACCGGTGCTGAAACAATAGTTCAGTTTTGATACCAATACAGTAATTTAAAATATATATATTTTACTTTGAAAAACATCAGTTCTAAAGTTAAGCATCACATTTCCTTATTTACCTTGATAGTAATTTGATAAAATCAATCCCAACCCAAGCCTTATTTTTAGGCTTTTCCAAAGCTTTCAACCATGTCACATGGTTTGGACACACGCAAACTAAGTTGCGTTACTGCTTCAGCATTTTAACCTGACTGGTCTTCTTGGTTGGGTCGAGCTGATTTCAATTTCTTTCCCTGATGTGGTAATGATCCCATGGCATTTTAGGAATGTGGTTCAGCAGTGTCTTCCGTCTTCTCCTTGTTTTTATTCTCATTCTTGTAGGCCTAGTCCTTTTGTTGGGACTGTCTATTTGCTGCATGTCCGCTGTAGCGTGGCAACTTTTTGTGTGGTACTGCCACCTTCTGGAATGCGCTGGAGTATAAATCAGAAACTGTGCTAATACCTATGCAATCATTTCCTGGGTGAGACACTACATTATCTGACTGAATTCCAGGGGTGCCAACACTTTTGTCCATGACTGTAAAACATACTATTGTGACCAAAACCAAATCCCAAACCCCTGGACTGTTTTTTTCAAAAAGTTTGGAGGCAGGGAATGTAGTGGTGTGCGTAGGGAAGATATACACGTACAAAGTCAAACACACCACCAGCCAGTTATAGTTAGTCGCTGGGATAGACCATAGAGGATGATGGTTAAAATGATAACCATACCCATCTCACCTTCAGAGACTCACCTTTGCTGAAGCTTTCCCAAGTTCATCAATAACTGTTGCTATGTTGCCCTGAAGATCTGGCCTGCCGAGACGAACACAACAGAGTATGATGATTAGATTAGAAGTAGCTCAACGAGGCAATACTGACAAGCAGCAAGGAAGATGAAGGTTCTTTTCTATTTTCGCAATGGTTTCCACTTGATGTCCCACCTCTTCTCACAGTATTAGTTCAGTTAAAGGTGCTTCGAGCAACCTTGAAATATTTCTGAAACAGTCTAATTTTTCCTCTAATGATCATAAATTACATGTAACAGCTAACAAGACTATCAGTGCAAAGAATGCTATAATGCCTTTATTATGGGAACGCTCACCCTGGAACTAATAGCTGGCATAGTAAAAAACCACTACCTCTTTTGTCCAAAGGGGGTGCAAAAATAAACAAAAGCTGAAAGTTCCTTGGAGCACCTTTAATTAAGTTATCTTTATTATTATAACCAGGCTACATAGTGTACAAGACTGTAGCTGATCTATTGATGTGATGACTGCCGAGTGCCCAGCCTTCTGACTAAAGTCAGCCAATGCTGGCTTAAGGGTTCACATCCTGAAGTCATTTGTCTCAGTATTGGGCTCCTTTTTTTAAGACACTTTAAAAAAATAAAAAAATAAACGTGAACACAGTAAGCAAATGTTTCATCTAAACATGTGGACATCACATGCTGATTAGCATAGCCCTCTTAAATGTACGTGATGTGTCGGTGGGAACAATGTAACAAGCTAACTAACAACAAAGAGAATAGAAATAAATCTTACCTTACTGCTGATTTACCTGCAACAAGGGTATGGTCTAAGACAGTGACCCTCTCAGGAAACAACTGGTTAATATGAAAAGGAAACTCCATGATAGCTCTGAAAAGATTATCTGGACCACAGAGCCCCTTGAAAGATGGACTACAGTCTCTAGCAGAGGTCTAGCAGATGCTCAATTAGCGAGCTAACGTTGCTGTTGGCTCTCACCAACCCACCAAGCTAGTTCCTAGCGCAAAAAAACAACAATTAGCTAGCTTCTAACAGCCCCGGGACAACAGCCCTTTACCATTACATTGACATCATTTGGTTGACATCAAATTATGCTTTTCGTGAATCGCAAGAACAGGCACCTGCTATCTACACTGTCACTGCAGCTCCATTGTGTTTCTATGTTTGTGAGTCACTCCCCAGCAACGTAAACCGTAATGTGTGTAAAAGACGGTCACGTGAATCTGTTCTATAACTATAAAAGCTCACTTAACAATTATTAACATATCTGGAAATCTTAGAATAACAAAGTTGACACTTGATTGAAAACATATATATCGTTAGCCAGATGTTACTCCCTAATTTAATGTTACCACCATTTGTAGAAACATTTTCATCCAGGTTTTACGGTAAATGGCTGAAGATAGCAGGGGGTTTGATTTAGGCTACAACTTTTCTACTACAGCTTCAATGTGCGAGAGGGCTGCAATGCCACTTCTTCTATTGCACTTGCTAGGCTACCTCAATTAAACAACAATACATGTCATTTATTTGGAACCATGATTATCTTGGTGGAAACAGTATAGGCCTACACATTTTAATGTAATAACTAACACCGTTATTCTACCAAGCCTTTTAGCCTAGGCCAATGTTGTATAGGCTAGTCCAGGCCATGGACCTAAAAAGGGAATCAGGGACCAAAAAAGATTTAGAATACTATGCATTTATTGTGGGCTCACGGTAAATAAATACGGATACGCCTACATTTTATAAGAATGTGATAATTGTGTTGAGAAAAAAAATCTTAAAAGTTATTAGTCAGCTAATGTCATGAAAATACACTTAATATTTTTGAATGACAGATCAGTGTATTGTTTAGTAGCCTAATAATGAGCTTTTTTTTTTTTAAAATAGGCCTAGTTAATTAATTCGGTAGTAGACTGCTTGTAAACACACCACCACACATTCTAGTGGGGCAGAAATGATCATTGAGGGATTCTTTTTGTGTGACTATACAACTGTTTTTTTTTTTTTTTTTTTTTTATACTTTATTGTAGGATCATATAGTATTCTGACATTATAGTTATTTTTACATTTACATCATCCTACAAACATTTTTTTTTTTTATAAATGTAAACAATATTAATAAATGAAAAAGTAAAAAAATAAACAAAAACAACAAAATACAGTAATGATAAATAATATATACATATACACACGCATACATACACACACACATACACACACATATACAGTATATATATATATATATATATATACATATATATATACACATACATACATACACATACACACATGCATATATACACATACATATACACACACACACATATGCCTAGGTCAAAATATATTCATCAGTACACATATACTACATATGAAAAAAAAAAAAAAAAAAAAAAAAAGAAAAAAAAAAAACACAGAAAGTATATATATATACACACAAGTTAAATCTCTTCCAGCTCTTCACGACTATCTTCAGGATATTAATAATAATTTGTTTAATTACAATCCATGTATGCTAACCATTTATTCCATCGTATCGAACACTCAGTTTCTAGGTTTCTAATTCTATAGGTGATTATTTCCATTTCTAAAATATTATTTACATTTGACTTCCAGTTTTTAAAAGATGGTGGACTAGGCTTTAGCCAGTTCCTTGTTATCTGTTTCATTGCTGCTATCCTAAGTATCCTAAATAAGTATTTGTCTCTTTCTGATATGAGTTCAGCTGGTGTTACACCTAAAATTAAACATTTTGGTTCAGGTACCTGGTTAATTTGGAAAATTTTCATAATAGAATTTGCAATCAGTTGCCAGAAGGTCTTTAGTGATGGGCAAAAATAGAAAACATGTGAATGGTCTGCGTTATTTTCCCCACAATTTCTCCAACAATCTGATGAATTTGATGTCTTAAACTTTGATTGTATTTTTGGTGTGATAAAGAATCTTGTGTATATTTTCCATGTGTACTCCCTCCAAAACCTAGAGTTTGTTGTTTTATGTATTGTTTTGTAAATATTTTCCCAGTCCTCTTCTTTTAACTGACCCCCTAATTCTAAGTTCCACTTCAATGCCACCGTGTCCTGTGTTTCATTCTTTTCTTGTAGTATTTTATATATTTTGGAAAGTGTATTCTTGATGTCAATATTATAGTTTTTAATCATAAATTGTACTAAGGGATGCTGCTCGTGAATGCCTACTCTTTTTTGAAAGGTTTTTATATAGTTTCTAAGTTGTAAATATTTGTAGAAATTTGACTGGACTAAATCATATTTCTTTAAAATATCATCAAAGGAATTTACTTCATACTTAGTTATTATTTGTGAATATATTTGTAGTCCTTTTAAGGACCAGACTTTTAAGACACTGTCCATTTTGTTTGGTTTGAAATCTGGGTCCCATGCCATTTCTCTAAGATAGAATAATTCCTTATTTATATCATGTTTTTTACAAATTTGTTTCCAATTACATAAAGTATTGTTAATCCATCTATTTTGTCCTTTCAGTTGAGTCATATCTTTTCTATCAATGAATGGTAATGTTTTTATTGAAAATGGAGTTTGTTCCTTTTCTATCTACAACTGTTTTTTAAGGGAAATACAGTATAGTAATGGCACACACACACTTCACAGATATCACCTTAAACTTTTAGGTGATACATCTGTTAAGTGTTTGTGTTGCCACATGATGGTGCTGTAAGCGTTTCATCCTAGTTCATCCTAGCCCGAGAAAAGGCAGAAAGAGTGTTTTAGGGTTAGTTATAGTCTCACTGTCTACCCTACATTTTACTAGTGTGACATCACGCTAGTAAAAATGTAGGGTTAGGGTTAACAGGACAGCTGGGCCAAGGGAAGACTGAGGAATGACTGAGGGAAGAAAAACCTCATTCATTATATTACAATAGCGATTTTATAATGATATAACGCCAGTTCCGTATGGGTATTCCTTTACAGTAATATAATGTGTTTACGCATTGACCACACATAGAGATGGATCAAACTTTTATGTGATATACCACTCTTCAATGAATGTAGAAAAATCTTTTTTGTTGCAATAATCCTAACAATAGGATAAAAATAAACATTGTGCATGCACAGCAGCTGAGTGGTTTTCATTAGAAAAAAACTATTCATATTTCTAGAAAAATTTGAGAGAGAAAATCCCAGGTTTCATACTACCTGGTTCCATAACTCTGGCATTTCCTGTTTTCCCAAAATCATCACATCACATTACTTCAAAATTCATGTTGTAACTTCGACTCTCATGTAACTGAAAAGAGGTCAGCAGGTTCAGTGCTTTGTTTGGCTCTGATAACTTCCTCATTATAACTAAAAAAAATTACTAAAAAGATAGATAGATAGATAGATAGATAGATAGATAGATAGATAGATAGATAGATAGATAGATAGATAGATAGATAGATAGATAGATAGATAGATAGATAGATAGATAGATAGATAGATAGATAGATAGATAGATAGATAGATAGATAGATAGATAGATAGATAGATAGATAGATAGATAGATAGATAGATAGATAGATAGATAGATAGATAGATAGATAGATAGATAGATAGATAGATAGATAGATATACTATACAGCCAAATGTATATACACACATTTTGTGGGTTATTTTAATTAAAACAATGAAAACAAGAAGGCTTTCAGCTTTGATTTCAAATGACTGAGATTTGTAGCAGACCTTCAGTTTTCCAGGAGCTTTTTCCAAATTCATGGTGCATAAAACATAACCCTGCTCCTCCATATTTAACTAACTCCAACTCATTGACCATTAAGAGCAATTTTGGGTATTAATCACATGATAAAAAAAGCTGACAACAGTAGAGGAATTAGCTCACATCTGCATTACATTTGACTTAAAAAAACATACAGTGCTATGTGAAAGTTTGTGAACCCCTTGAGCCTTTTGGAATTTTATTTATTTTAACCATTATCAATTCATTTTTATCAATACCAGTATTTTTTATATGAAATAACAGATGTTTGTTTATCAATTCAACATTTTTCTTTTCCAGAAATCAACTGTTAAAACAGATAAAACAAATTATTTGACAAATGTTGTATCTGCAAAAGTGTGTGAACCCTGAGCTGCATTGCTTAAATGGAGCAGGTAAACACAATCAGATGGGCCAAATTGAGTCATGAAATGGACCAATGTAGTTAGAGATCTTTAGGGAAGAAATTGGGCGGCACTAGATAAAACCAGGTCAGTTTAGGCTCACCAAAGTGAACCCATACAGGTCAGACATGCTAAAAGCAAAAAAAATCTCAGAGGATCTCAGGAATAGAGTTGTGATGCTGCACATTTGTCTGGGGACAGCTATAAATTAATTTAAAAAAAGTTTGAGCTCCATCGGTCCACCGTGAGGCAAATCATCTACAAATGGAGAGCTTTAAGAGTGACTAAATATCTGCCTAGAAGTAGACTTCCTTCAAAAATGTCCATAAGCACCACAAAAAAAGTTATTTTTCAGTTAAAAGCCAACCCAAACATTACATCTAGTGATTTGCAGACCTCTCTTGCAGCATCTGGGACAGATGTGCATGGTTCCACAGTAAGAATAAGAATAAGTCAACATGGCTTTCAAGGGAGGGTTGCTGAAGAAGCCTCTACTCTCAAAAAAGAACAAAACTGCTTGTCACAACTTTGCCAGAGAGCACCTGGAGATATACCTGAAGTCTTTTCTGTGGACAGATTTGTCCAAAATTGAACTGTTTGGTCACAACCAAAACCGCCATGTTTGGGCAAAAACGTAACCCTGCCTACCACCAAGAGAACCTTCTCCCAAGTGAAGAATGGTGGTGGCAAATGGTCTGCAAATCTCCAGATGTTATGTTTGGGTTGGCTTTTACCTGAAAAATCCCTTTTCTTGTGGCGTTTGAGGATATTGTTGAAGGAAGTCCACTTCTAGGCAGATGTTAAGTCACTCTTAAAGCTCTCCATTTGTAGATGATTTGCCTCACGGTGGGCCGATGGAGCTCAAACTTTTTTATATGAATTTATAGCTGTCCCCAGACAAATGTGCAACATCAAAACTCTATTCCTGAGATCCTCTGAGATTTTTTCCCCTTTGAGCATGTCTGTCCTGTATGGGTTCAGTTTGGTGGGCCTAAACTGACCATGGTTTTATCTCTGTTTTATCTAGTGCCACCCAATTCCTTCCCTGAAGATCTCTCATTACATTGGTCTATTTCATCACTCGATTTGGCCCACCTGATTGTGTTTACCTGCTCGATTTAAGCAATGCAGCTCAGGGTTCACAAACTTTTGCACATACAACATTTGTCAAATCATTTGTTTTATCTGTTTTAACAGTTGATTTCTGGAAAAGAAAAATGTCGAATTGATAAACAAACATCTGTTATTTCATATAAAAAATACTGGTATTGATAAAAATGAATTAATAATGGTTAAAATAAATAAAATTCCAAAAGGCTCAAGGGGTTCACAAACTTTCACACTACACTGTATATAATTTTAAGATAAACAGGTTACATTTTATGTGAGTGAAATCCTCAATATCTCTTAGCAATCAATTGATGTGTTCAATTAGCAACAATATACTGTAATTCTTATGTTAAATGAATGCTTGAAATAAAAAAGTTAAAAACAACACTGTTCCACAAACAAAACTGTCACTGGCAATAGAGGTTGATCAGAGGAATGACAAAGAATATAGAATACATTGAGAAGTGCAGTCAATAAGAATACAATGAAGAAAATCAATGCCAGCCTTATTAATATTCTTTTTTATACCCATGATAAGTATACAAAAATAAAAAGTGAATTTGAATCACCAATTATATTTTATACAATCACCCAAAAATACTACAAAAAGTACTACAAAAGGGCTTTTATTGACCTATAGTTTTCAGGGGAAGTGGCTCTCACTTTTTAGGTGTTGAAAAACAGAATCAAACCGAAACACAAAATGTGGGGTTTCCCCCTTTGCTGTCCTTAAACAACCTCCTTTATCTTCCCTGCATCATCCCCCTTTCATGTGGTTGACTTTGGGCTTTGAGTGATGCACTGCACACTTTCTCCTCATACAGAAGGAAAGCTGCAGGTATCGGGCCACCCACATTACGATACATTACACCCTGGAAACATGCGGTAGACAATAAGCCAGATGAGGAATGAGGAATGCAAGTAAAGGAAGCTTGTTCAAAGCATGTGTAAAATAAAAAACATAAAGGGTTAGGTTAAACGGTCAGAGGTGATAACAGTATTATATTGAGTATCTATTCACAGTGTTTTGTGCATTGGTGTGCAGTTTTGTCCATTGTGGTCATGGTACGCCAAGAATGTTTGCCTCTGGCGCTACCCAATGACATTACGACATCAAGACAGAAAGTCTATACAGTACACATCTTCCACCACAGGCTAAAAACATTTGTTTCAACTGCACCTAGGCAGAAAATGTTTAAAAAAAAATGTTTTGTTGCCGGGCTAATGTGGTAGATGCACTTAATGGAATTTGGAAAAACAAAATAAAAATGTAAGGGAAAAAAAGCATGGTCAATTTGAGTGAAGGAGTCTCCTCTCCTGGCACAGAAGGGAGTCATCATTGTAGATGGTGAGAGCAGTTGTCAGGAATTACCTTCTGTATAACAGCCCTTATGAAAGTGAAGCTGAAAGAGCCTACCACTAAAAACACTCTGATGTCTAACCAGTGCACTGGGTAGGGGCTGGTTATTTCCAAATTCCAGAACACCTACTTGACACCTTGAGTTGACGTTGTGATGAGATTTTTTCCATCCACTATGAGTATGATAGGCTCAGTCATCACACAACAACTACGATTTACCTACTTATCATAAAACAACTTTTGTATATATATTTTTACATTAGGGGAGAGTGGCCTAAGTTGTGCAACTTTTCACTCAAAGTGACTTTAAAGTAAGGCCTTGACAATAAAGTCTCCAACTCAAATATGTACATATATTGCAGGGTGTGTGCATCCCTGGCAATAAAAACTTTGGATCTGGAATAAACTGTTGAAGAAATATAGCTTTTGGAAAAAAAGTTGTCTTGATGCACAACTTGCCCCCTGTGGGGGTGTAAGTTGTGCGTTGGAGAGAATACCATGGGGTGAATTGTGCCATTGCTATATATCTCATAAACTGTAATGCAAGACAAATCCATTAGACAATTACTTATTTAAGGTTTATTTAAAGTAAATCAAGTAAATAATTGACAAAGATTGAAGGACAATTTTCTTAAACAATGCCTAGCAGATCTAATGGTTTTACCTGCAAAGCTCACAATGACAAAGTCACCATCATCATCTTTCTGGCCATCTGAACTCTCATCAGTGGTGTCGTTAAGTGGAATTGAGATGTCACTGTCTTCTGAGCTACTGTAGACAATCACTTTCTTTTGGTGACCAGCGTATACAGCCATGCCACTGGCACAACTCTCAGAAATGTACTTTGCACTAGTTGCTCCGTGCTTGTGGAACCAACTGCCACCTGAAAATGTGATTCCCCTACATTTCTGCTTTTAAATCAAGGCTCAAAACCCATATGTACAACCTGGTGTTTCCTCCCCATTAACTATCTTACCTCTGCACTACTATCTGTGTTTATGTGGATGTATGGGCTTTACGTTTATTTATTTTGGTTATTGTTATTTTACCTTCATTGTTTACCTACTGAATGCACTATGTACAGCACTTTGGACAGTGCAAACTGTCATAAATGTGCTTTTATAAATACATTTTACTTACTTACTTACTTACTTACTTGCTTATAACTCACCCAGGCCCTTTGGCACAATTCACCCCATCCCCAGAATTTTGGATAATAAGCATGATGCAGCAGTTTAGGGCTGACATCGTGCTAACTGTATAGACTCAAAATGTAGCATACCAAAGCACTAAAACATGTGTCAAATGTTTTCAAACTTGTCTATAATTGTTCAGACACAATAATCAAAAAACCTTGATCATGGAAATTTTACTTTGAAAGGCAAAACACAGTTTTTTGAGCTTAAATGTGCTTATATCTTATTCCTTGTGTCTCTTCTTTACAGGATGAGTCAAATGGATGGCTCTTCTTAAATATGTGGTCACATTTCCAATTTCTTCCACGGTTTTCTAGAAACAAGGGGTGGAACAACTTCCAAAATGCACAACTTAGGCCACTCTCCCCTATAAATAATGTTTATATTAATTTTCCACAATCACACTGATAGCACTCAAAACATATGAATGGTTATTAAAACTGTTCATGCAGAACTTCATGGCCCTCACCATCCATCTATTTTTAACCAATGGGGAAGTGATGTGTCGACATTAACTATGTCGACACATCACTATGATATGAATAAAAAAACCTTTGAAAGACATTAACTATGATACAACAGTTGCATGTTTACAATTCGCTGTATGTAGTACACAGTGGCAAACATTGCAGAGACTTTGATGAATAACTGAATGATGTGTCCGCCACATTTTAACCCGGTTTCCATGAATGACCTACATCGAGATGACCACAACGTACGTAAACATACGTACACACTCAACATTTGATGTGGTACAAATTGTTCAACTGGGCAGTTTTAGTTTAAATCCAGTTTATTTTTTGGTATGCAGGTGTGCACCGTCTGAGCACATGTGTATCCTTGTCTGTGTGTAAGTATCTGTAGAGCTATAAGAGGGGTTTCTACACAGAAGTCAGTGCGTAGTATGTGCTAGGGGGATAATATAGTCATATTGATGCCATTGTGTGTAGGAGTGTGTCTGTGGTCCCCCGATCTGGGTCTCTCTTCCTCATCAAATCTCCACTCACATTGAGTGACATCACTGGAGTTTCCCCTCCCAGGAGGAAACGATAAGTGTCAGTCAAAAGGCCAGAGTGGCAGTAGTATAAGAAGACAGCTTTTCTAATAAGGCTGCTATAAGAGCTTAGCTTGACTTGTGAAGTGATAGAAGGAACTCATTGAAAAACTATGGACGGTGAATGCACGCTACAGATGGAGGCCACTGTTGACACAGAAGCCAACAGGAAACTAACAACACAGAGTGTCAAAGCCAGCTCAAAGCTATCTACTGCCCTGCTGGTCTTAACACTCTGTCTCACTGCTACTGCTGCTGTGTCTGTCTACTATAGGCATACCAAGGTGGGAGAACACAATCTTTGAACAGTTGTTTATTTATTGAGGCCTGGATGAGTGGCCAAAAACTCACCTGAACCCAGCCATTTTACATGACAGTCTCTTTATTTCTCTCTTCTTGAAAAACAGGGCTCCGGGCAAGATGAAGAAACTGTTGGTAAGAAAATGTTAATAATTCTTCTATTCTAAAATGTCAAGACTGTACTTTTGGATTTGTAGCATATCACAATTGATCATCTGCTGATCTAGTCTGACAACTGTTGAACAAAAATATATATATATATATATCCTTGTTGAGACACTAGTTGTGGTAAATCTTATCTTATAAACCTCTGTCTTCTCCTGTTTCTAGATATCCGTCACACATTGAGGCAACTTTCAAATGTACGAGCGGCCATTCATTTGGAAGGTAAGAACAAGCGCAATATTCAGCATCAAGAGATACCTGGGGTTATTAGTATATTAAAATATAATAAGCAACATTTTAGAAAGAAAATCAGATAAGGGCAATTCTACTCCCTTATGTCGATACTTGAGGCAGTTTTAGAAAATCCAAATAATTTGATAGGGCTCAATAAGCAAAATAAGAAATGGTCTCATTTCATTGTAGTGCAAAACATAATGAATATTTCACTTAGGCTATTCAATTCTGAACAACAATCGAAGACACATCTTGAAATCTCGAGTATAGTTACATCCCTCTTAGAATCCTCCTGGTCCCTTGTATGAAACATTTTTCCAAAGTTTTCCTTAATGAGCCCATTCTTAAAATCAATCTATAACTGTAAAAAAAAATGTGTGATTGTCTCTCCATCAACACCTCTTTTATTTACTCTTTTTCCACAGGAGAATACAACCCCCACGTGAAAACCTCAGTGGAATGGAAGAATCAGGTGGACCAGTCCTTCTCCCAAGGAGGCCTCAAACTAGACCACAACGAAATAGTGATTCCTCGAAGCGGCCTCTACTTCATCTACAGCCAGGCGTCTTTCGGGTCAGCTGTAGTGGTGGTAATGATGAGGAGGACGCGGATGAAGGTACCTCCTCTGAGCCCTGGTCCACTTGAGTCACACGGTCCAGCGCTGGTCCAGCACATACGGGAACGACGACACCAAGAAGTCCTACGAGACAATCCTGCACTCCATTCGCACCGTCTGCCAAAAGACGGCCGGAGGAGGATCCAATGGAAGGTGGTTCTCTTCCGTTAACGTGGGAGCTGTGTTTAGCCTGAGCAGAGGAGACAGGCTAAGGACAGTAACGGAGGAGAGAATGCTACCGGACCTGGAGGACGAACCAGGGAAGAATTTCTTTGGTGTGTTTGCCTTGTGAGTGAACTGAGGGGTGTGAAGATATGAATAGGCCTATATACATATGTATATATATAATAGGCCTGCTCAAATCTGAAATCACTTACTTATCAGTGGAATGGTGGGGTCCCTAAGAAGGTTCAGACTCTACTAAACTAAAGACGAAAAAAGTGACTTTCAGAATAGGCTTGACACCCAATCTTGAAATGACTGCATAAACTCATTGAAGGTATGGATTTATTTATTGAATGTAAACTGATTCTGAAGCAGTGAATATGTGCACTGTAAGGAAGCGTATTGCCATAGGTATCTCTGTGGTTCCCTAATGTCATGTACTATGTACTATTCTGTTCCACAATGTCCATTCATGTTTGACAGTTGTTCCAATGTACCCTTACTGTTTATTTCATGAATTGTGTCACTACACGTTGACAGGAGTCGATTAGCAGATGTATTTATTCAACATAACGTTATTTTATTTATTGTATTTATTAAGTTATTTATTTATTTCTGTGTTGGTGGTATTTCTAATGAATACCCCGGATAGTATCTGTGCTGGATGTTATACGTCATTCTGATGTTATTTATTTATTTGTATTATATTTATTATTATTATAAGTTATTTATTGAACCTGATCATCACTAAGAACATCTGTTTTTTTAAGCAGAATTCACAAATGATGTCACAGTGCCTGTGGTGCTATACAAATGCTTGAATAAAAAAATATTTTGAAAGTAAAATTATGTGTGGAATTAAATTAAACTGTGTCCGCTTTCTGTTAAAATGTGTGTCCCTTCACCCACATTCACCCCAGTGATAGCATGCCAAGCAGGTAGTCTGCATAATACCGGAGGAGGGTTAGGAATATTTGTCTGAGATTTTTTCAACACTACAATACAACCAATTTCATCTGTGCTATTGGCCCAAGCTTCATTAATAAATTAGATAGTGTATTTTTTGATACCAGTGAATCAAATTACATTACATTCATGTAGTTACTAGTGCTTTCATCCAAAGCAACTTAAAATGAGTGAATTTAAACAGGTAATAATAACATATCACTACAGCTATAAAACATATGGTAACACTATACAATAAGGGAACATTAATTAACTGTAAGTTAATGCTTCATAGGCATTAGAAAATCATTAACTAACTGTTAGTTAATGCTTTATTAAAGGTGAAGTAAGCGATTTATTTATATTAATATAAGTGTTAATATATAATAAATGGATTGGATTTATATAGTGCTTTTCAAGGCACTCAAAGACGCTTTACAGGGTTCCAGGTTCCATTCATTCACACACAGTCATACTGGTGGTGGTAAACTACCATAGTAGCCACAGCTGCCCTGGGGCAGACTGACGGAAGCGTGGCTGCCATTCAGCGCCTACGCTACCTCCGACCACCACCTCAAACATACAGCAGTCATACACATTCACACGAGGCAAGGTGGGTGAAGTGTCTTGCCCAAGGACACAACAACCATGACACAGGTGGCGGGGCGGGGATCGAACCGCAAACCCTTGGATCATTGGCCGACCCGCTTAACCACCTGAGCCACGGTTGCCCCAAACAAAATCGCTCTTTATTCATACAGTGATCACTTACATGATGTGCGCGTTTCATGAAGCCGATCTCTAAGTCAGCTGCTCTGCATGTAATTGGCAAATAAACTTTTTGTCCTATCCCGAAATTAATATCCAATCACAAGAGAGAACGCTGCAAACCGAAACCCGTCTCACTCATGGTCTCACTGCCGATGCACGCCAGAGCGACAGATGGGTGAATGTTTATGCAATGGCAGAGCAGGTAAAAATCCAGTTCCCAATGTCTGTTTTGATGGTTTTTATCACACTTATGGATCTGAGATGATGCTAGATAACTTGCTGCTTGAAGACCGCAGTGCATTAATGTGGTGACGTAGGGGCGAGTGAGGGGACTGCTAACTGCAGTAACTGACAGGAAGTTAGCTAAAAGAACCATTTTGCTTACAGGACCTTTAAGCATAGTTAACTATGCATAGATAAGGCCTAACTCAGCACTAACTGTTAATAGCTCAGCATAAATAGGCTAGTTAGTGCTTAATACGCATTAACATTAACTAAAAAAATAATAAATATGCATAATCCACTTTTTTACAGTCCATCCAAGCTAAATATGTTCCGAACATTTTAATGTGTTCCAACATACTGTATGGCCAAATACATTTTTTAATTCAAAAGATGGAATGCTAATGCTAGCATGGCCCAATAGATGGTCTGTCAGGGAACAATAGGAAAGAGCTATTAGGTTATTATTAAGTGGCAGATTCACATAAGAAGAAAAAGGTGGAAATGTTTGTGATTAGGTGTACATTACCAGGTGTCTCAGCCTATCACAGTCAGACAACCAGTGGTGGTAACTGGGCTCTTACTCAGTCCTCTTAACACCCACACTTAAGCTCTAACCAAAGTCCTTTTGCCCAAATTTGGAAATCCTGGTTGCAGTTGATCTAAAAATGGAGTTGACTAAACCAGATGTGGTTAACCCAAGTTTAATACGTCCGTTTTTGAAATATCTGAAAGACGTGTGCTTCTGATGTGTCTGTTATTAAAGTACAGTATTGTTTTATGATGAAACCTTATGTTTTAATAATGTTGATCAGAGAGTGGATAATAATAATAATAATAATAATAATAATAATAATAATAATAATAATAATAATAATAATAATAATAATAATAATAATAATAATAATAATAATAATAATAATAATAATAGAAAACATATTTTCAGTTTCTACCTTCACAAAAAAAATTTAAATAAGAAATGATTCTCTGTGATTTCCCCCAAAATGGCCTGACAGTATTTGAGCCAATTTAGAGCACTCCTGCTATCTTATTGGTGGATAATTATAGCCTTTGGATAGTACAAGAGATACCATGACTTGCCGTTGTGGGCTCTGTGCTTTTCATTTAAAATCCAATTCCTCTTTCTATTCATTTCAAAAAAAGAATCTTTCATATTTTAATTCAGTGAGAAAGTTTCCAGTGGAGTGATAGTTCCTCAATAGTTTGACAGAATGGAAGGAGGAAGGGGAAGTCCCCATGGTAACCTGGTAACCCCCCTGCTTCCTCCTTTCAAGCAGCTAAACATGACCACAATATATTACAACCAGCAATGGAAAGTATGAATCTGGATGGGAATGTACTGGGCTTTTCAATTCAATCAAGTGAGTAAATCGATGACAACAATACAGTACAGGAGGCATGTGCACATCTGGTATTAAAGGCATGCTAGTCATTCTGGAGAATGTTTTTTGATTTGAGTCAAAATCAGTAAATATCTCCTCACAATCTGCTACCTGTCCGTACTGTGTGCGCTGTGTTATACAGCTCTAGGCTCTTTAACTGGTATGTAAACAAAGCGGGCCCGGCCCCTTTGTTTACATATCAGTTTACAGAGCCTATGCTGTGTATTCACATGTAATTTATTTTCAGCTCACACACAGTACACCCAGGTAGCAGATTGTGAGGGGATATTCACTGGTTTGACAAAAAGTGATTGGTCAACAAACATCCTCCAGAATGACCTAGTGTGCCTTTAACATACAGACTGGACATAGCTAAGCTGAGCAGCAAATGGAGGGGAAAGGGACATTAATTAGAGAATGCAGTTAAGATTTGATTTAGTAGTAGCTCACTGCGCAAATAATAAACCTACAACTCGATCATTCTTGTCATAAACAAGGTCAATCTTCCACTTAATAGTGTAACAAAGGATCAGTGCATGTATTCAAACGCACAGCTCATTCTTTTTTAATTAGTACCACTTGATAAAGTTAGCTTAGAACATAACACTACATACCACTGTACCTCAGAGTCACAAAACTGGAAGACTCTTTTTATCCTATACAGTGCACTGACTGGCACTATATTGCAGTAGTAGGGCCAGAGGATAATATATTATGATTCTGGAAATGTAGGTAAGATCCAAAAAATGTATAAGACAATTATACACATACTGATTGGGATCAGGGTTAATGTGTGATCGATTAGCATGAAGACTATACTGTCAAAGCAAATGTAAAAATGAAATCTTGTGCAGGGCGGCACCTCCATAACCACATCCTGAGGAAAGCCCATGTGGTTGAAACTAATCTTGCCTTTATGTGCCCCACAGAGGGTTTTGAACTGTCTCTGATGTCTCCCTCCGATATCTGTAGTATCTATTTTCTACGCAACAAACTTTTGTTACATCACAGAGACACAAGAGTCTACAACACACAGCTTTTTGATTTTGCATTCAAAATGCTAATGTCGCGCCAGATTCAATCTTGCCTATAGGGCACCAAATTGCTCAAGGTGGGCGCTGATCATACAATATGAATAATTGTCGGTGTTTGCAAATGCACGTCAAAATGAGAGAGGCAATAGTAAGGGTATGTATCATTGTAGTGTGATAGTTTAAGGCCAATAAATAGAACTTTAATGAAGTGAAATAAGCCTAATATTACATCAACGGCTCCAGTTAATACATTTTTAAAGGATTTTTTAAAAACCTGGACAATTATGTAACAACCAGCCAATAAGGTTATACCTTATGTTATGTAATAAGTTATTGCACAATAACTTGCCAATAAAATACAATCTCTGAACAATTTACATTATGGGCAAAAAGTTGTTATGTTTTTTATACTGCACACATAAAAGGATGATTACAACTGATAGAATTTGCATTCGTTACTCAACAAGTTGAACTCTGAGATTTGCAACGGATCACCAGAAAAAGGAGACCAGTTCACCTGTTACTGTAGCTTAATCCAGAGTTTTCAGGTCTAAAAAATAACCTAAAATGTTAGTTGTGAAAATCCATAACAGTGTGCCGTCTTATGAGATGGACTCACTTACTGTATGATGATTAAGGTGCTGTATGTAATCTCCTAATGACATCACGACGCCTTGTGTTTCCATTTGAGTCAATCCAATTTTATTAGAACAGATAGAGCTTCTAAAACAAAACCAGGGTTATGACAAACTGGAATCACTATTTAAACAAGCAGCACTCCTGGAGCGCATTGGAAAACCACACCGTTGGCTGTTGGACACCAGCCGGCGACATTTTCTGCATGCCTTACCCTCTCTCTCTCTTTCCCCATTTCATACATGCTTCAAACCTTCCTCCCTACATTATAAAGGCAAACATGCCTTACAAATAACTTAAACAAACAAACAAGAAGCACATTTGTACATCCCTGAATCATAAACACAAGTTAACACCAACACAGAAGACTTTTGCAACTGTTTTGTAGGGACATTTAGACCCGATGCATTCATTGAACTCTATAGCATGTGTTTGCATTGGTTCTCATTTGCCTGTGTGTGTACTCTTCAGTGTTAGTTTGTTTGTTGCACTTTTGTCGAGGTATTAGTGCAAGGAGCATCAGACAGGAAAGATGCTGCACATACAATGTGAGCGGACGTCATGTTCTCTCTCTCTCTTTGTTGCTTTCATATAGAGATTCATTGTTGTACGCCCCATGTGCCTGCCAACACTCACTGCCCAATGCATTCTCAGTGTCTCACTGTGTCAGTCACTGTCTCAGCCTATGGTGGTCCACCACCTTTCAAGTCAGTTTTCGTCCTTAACAACAGTAACAATTTCTTCTGTGCACACTCAAAAATAGAGGTACCAGTGTGTACCTCAAAGTGTAGAAAATGCTTGTCACAGGAGAGGTACCCTATTGAAAGACAATCGTGTACCCTTCAGTTCAGGTACATTTCTGGCTCATATTTCACATTGTGCTGAGGCTAATTAGCCTAAATGCTAAAGGCTTTGAAATTATGAAAAAATAAACAATATAATAATGATTTATTGTTATTTGAATTATTTGTTGTTGTTATTTTTATTATTATTGTTTTTGTTATTGCTATAAATAGCTTACTATGACCACTAATACTACCAATTATCATAGTTATATACCAATGTGTGAATATTGTCCAATGCTGCACGTACCCCTCGGCATTGAAATGATACATGTGTTCTCTCTTTCATGTTGTACCCTTTTAAGTCAGTCAAAAGGCACGCTACTGTTCTCAGCAATATTGTACTCTGAAGGGAACATACTTAAAAAGTGTACCTGTCAGTACAGAAATGTTCTTGTCTCGTACCACCATTTAGTTTAGTATGCTCGTGACCCTTCATCATGTTTGCCATATATTCTTCACATCGCCATCATGAATCTCAGCTTGCACCTGCTAACACTATCACAGACTAACCCTTCTGAGATGCTGTTTGACGTTGTTCCCCTGCTGCTTGTCTTGGCTGGGCTTGTGTGCCCTGGTGCTTATGGCCCCCCTCTCGTCCCTGGAGCTGTTGCTGTGTTGGTGTTGCTGGTGGTGAGGGCTCCAGTCCTCCCCTAGCCTGCCCAGGTGCTCCACAGAGTCGGCCTTCTGCAGGTCTGAGGCCAGGGTCTGCAGGCTGATGACGGACATGCAGTCAGAGCCCCCGCCATGCTCCTCCTGCTGGCCCCAGCCACTCTCTCTGTGCCTCTCCACCCACAGTCTAGTCTTCTCTCCGTCGGCCCAGTTGCCCTCTACTACCATCCCACCTCCACCTCCACCGCTGCTGCTGCTGACGTGAACCACCTCTGCCTCGGCCCCTACAGGAGAGCTGCGTCCCCCGCACACTGCAGCAGGACTCCTCCTCTCACCACTACCACCACCACCGAGCCGCTCCCCCCTCTGG
Source organism: Ammodytes dubius (assembly GCA_026122265.1). Classification (NCBI taxonomy): domain Eukaryota; kingdom Metazoa; phylum Chordata; class Actinopteri; order Uranoscopiformes; family Ammodytidae; genus Ammodytes; species Ammodytes dubius. The sequence continues at coordinate 7,445,782 of CM047520.1, forward strand.
GCGTGGATCTGCTCACTGATCTGCTCCAGGTTGCGCAGGGCCACGGAGTAGCGCGTTTTGACCTTAGCCACCTGCTTCTCCAGCTGTACCACTTTAGCCTTGTGTTCCTGTGAAAAAAACAATTGACATCCAGTAAGCAAATGCAACACATTCAAATTCACTACGGACACTTCTTTGTGTTCTGCATATAATCATTCTGTCAGTGTTAAAAAGCTTCTGGAAGTCAAAGCACCTCCAGAATATGATTGAACTGAGCCTTGAGTTCAAAGTAAGGTTTGGATTTGAGGATGAGTTTCTTCAGGGCCTTCTGGAGGGTCTGGACTCGAGCCTCTGCGTCCTGGCACAGCTGGGTGACGCGCTGGTGCTCTCGCTCACTGCGGAGACGCTCCTCCTCCGCCTCATTCACCTGACAGGAGCACAGCACATATATTTATACATAATTATAAATAATATACTTTTTAGGGATTTTTGCTTGATTTGAGATTTGGAGAGAAAGAGATGAAATGGGGCAGAGAGGGGAATGACATGCAGAGAACGACCGCGGGGTTTGATTCGAACCCGGGGTCTGCTGCGAGGAGGACTGAGCCTCATGGGGCCCAGTAGCGCCCCCACCCCAAGCACAAGAAATATGACCGAGAGCAGGATCACATACATCTGATCATGGCTTAAATAACCATGACATAAAACAGGCGGCGACACACAAAGTTAAAGGAAAAAAACAACAATTTATTTGAAACTAAAGTGCTTAATAGTGAGTGGAATGTTGTAAGTATACGAGACAAACATAAGGAGACCCCTGGAACAAGTGTGTGGTGTGACGGCCCCCTTCACGTAACATGCTGTCTAGAATATAGTATACAGTCAGTGTACCTTGGCGGTGGCATGGTTGAGCATCTCCTGCCAGGTTGGGTCCATGGTGTTCTTGTCTGCTAGAAGGCCTTGCTCTGCCACATAGACCATCTCTCTGGCTGCAGTGTGCATGGACACAGCCCGCTCATACCTCAGGGCTGCCTTCTGGGTCTCCTGCTGGGCCTGGGGAGGAGAACACACAGCTGTCACTTCAATTCAATTCTAACCCATCACAGAATCTATAGCAGCAACGTATAAAGGACGCACTCATTTAAAGGCTGCAGGGTGTGTTAATGTTATGAAAAAAAATGAAATGCAACGTTTAGAAAATGTATTTAAGTAATTTACAAATGTCAACCATTTACGTTGATGAGGCCTTTTTACATACAGTGCTGTGCGAAAGTTTGTGAACCCCTTGAGCCTTTTGGAATTTTATTTATTTTAACCATTATTAATTCATTTTTATCAATACCAGTATTTTTTATATGAAATAACAGATGTTTGTTTATCAATTCAACATTTTTCTTTTCCAGAAATCAATTGTTAAAACAGGTAAAACAAATTATTTGACGAATGTTGTATGTGCAAAAGTTTGTGAACTCTGAGCTGCATTGCTTAAATCGAGCAGGTTGACACAATCAGGTGGGCCAAATTGATTGATGAAATAGACCAATGTAATGAGAGATCTTTAGGAAAGACATTGGGTGGCACTAGATAAAACAGAGATAAAACCAGGTCAGTTTAGGCTCACCAAACTGAACCCATACAGGACAGACATGCTAAAAGGGAAACAAATCTCAGAGGATCTCAGGAATAGAGTTTCGATGTTGCACATTTGTCTGGAGACAGTTATAAATTCATAAAAAAAAATTTGAGCTCAATCGGTCCACCGTGAGGCAAATCATCTACAAATGGAGAGCTTTAAGAGTGACTGAACATCTGCCTAGAAGTGGACTTCCTTCCAAAATATCCTCAAGCGCCACAAGAAAAGTGATTTTTCAGGTAAAAGCCAACCCAAACATTACATCTGGAGATTTGCAGACAATTTGAAACCACCATTATTCACTTGGGAGAAGGTTCTCTAGGTGGTAGGCAGAATTGCGTTTTTGCCCAAACATGGCGGTTTTGGTTATGACCAAACAGTTCAATTTTGGACTAATCTGTCCACAGAATAAGACTTCAGGTATCTCCGGGTGCTCTCTGGCAAAGTTGTGACAAGCAGTTTTGTTCTTTTTTGAGAGCAGAGGCTTCTTCAGCAACCATCCCATGAAAGCCATGTTGACTGAGTTTTCTTCTTATTGTGGAACCATGCACATCTGTCCCAGATGCTGCAAGAGAGGTCTGCAAATCACTAGATGTAATGTTTGGGTTGGCTTTTAACTGAAAAATCACTTATCTTGTGGCGCTTGTGGATATTTTTGAAGGAAGTCCACTTCTAGGCAGATGTTCAGTCACTCTTAAAGCTCTCCATTTGTAGATGATTTGCCTCACGGTGGACCGATGGAGCTCAAACTTTTTTTAAAATAATTTATAGCTGTCCCCAGACAAATGTGCAGCATCACAACTCTATTCCTGAGATCCTCAGAGATTTGTTTCCCTTTTAGCATGTCTGACCTGTATGGGTTCACTTTGGTGAGCCTAAACTGACCTGGTTTTATCTCTGTTGTATCTAGTGCCGCCCAATTTCTTCCCTAAAGATCTCTCACTACATTGGTCCATTTCATGACTCAATTTGGCCCACCTGATTGTGTTTACCTTGCTCGATTTAAGCAATGCAGCTTAGGGTTCACAAACTTTTGATCATACAACAGTTGTCAAATAATTTGTTTTATCTGTTTTAACAATTTATTTCTGGGAAAGAAAAATGTTGAATTGATAAACAAACATATGTTATTTCATATAAAAAATACTGGCATTAATAAAAATGAATTATTAATGGTAAAAATAAATAAAATTCCAAAATGTTCAAGGGGTTCACAAACTTTCGCACTTGACTGTAGAAGATGGCAGACGAGGCAACGGACCTCTCCGTTATGAGGCGAGTGTTTTAGCTTTGATGAACTCAATACCTAATGTGTTTGGAAGTAGCCGCAATATCAGTCTATATCACAAATTAAGATTTTCCACCAGCGATTTATTAACAATATTTAATAACTTGTTTCACCAGTTAATTGGAATGAGAGGTGGAAACATGCCATCTAGTGAGTCTTTTTTGGAACTGCAGTGTGTGCACTGTTCACCGTTAGAATAACTATCTCTGCTGAGAACATGACTGAGCGATTCACGCAGCGACTGATGTGTGTAGGCTTAGGACTGTCCGGTCAGATGTACGGGCATTAACTGGTTTAACCTTATGACAAACAGCTAAACCGCCATTTGTCACTATGTGAAATCCTGCGAGCAAACATCAGCAGCAATTTACAGACACTCAACGGCCCGACACACACATTAATCTTACCCGTATTGCATCAACAGTAAGCAATAGCAGTGTGATTAACATTATGATGTTCTAGAGAATTCTAGAGCTTGTTGTCAAAATCACGTTTTGTCCAAAACAGTGAATATCTCCTCACAATTCACTACCTGTCCGTACTGTGTGCACTGATAAAAATAAAAATAAATCCAGCACTAGCAGGTTCTGCCCCACCCACAGGCTTTCCTTTCCATTGGTCCACTAAACAGATAACATATCTTGGCATACAAATTGGCCCCTCACTTCAAAAACTGGTTAACCTTAATCTCAAACCAATAATAAGGCTCATTAGAGAGGACCTAGACAGGTGGGGAGCCTTGCCTGTGTCCTGGTTAGGCAGAATAAGTGTACTTAAAATGAACATACTGCCTAGGTTACTGTATCCCCTGCAGATGTTACCAACATCAATCCCCAACAGTGTCTTTATAGATCTAGATAGGATGTTTACACAGTTCATCTGGCAGGGCAAAAAGGTCAGAATGAAAATAAGTAAATTACAGAGAGGCAAGGACCAGGGGGGTCTTGGGGTTCCAAGCATACGAATGTACTATTGGGCAGCACAAATGCGATATTTATATGAATGGGCTAACCCAGATGCTACAAATACATGGATTGATATGGAGTCTAGAAATTGTGGTATACTAGCACTAAGAGACTGCCTTTTTGTGAACTATAAAAAAGCAAAACTGGAGGTTCAAAACAACTTCATTGTTCTTAACACATTAAATACATGGAATAAGATTAAGATCTGCTTCAGACTTAAGAACCATTTCTCACTTCTAGCTCCCATTTGGAGAAACCCAGATTTCCCCCCCTCATGCCAAGACTCAGTGTTTAAGCTATGGCACGAAAGGGGCCTTGATCAGCTTGCAAAACTATATGAGGGAAATACGTTTCAGTCATTTGAGGGCTTGAAAAGGAAATACTCCTTACAACAGTCTCATTTCTTTCGCTATTTACAAGTGAGACATTACATACCAAAAAGTTTATATGCTCCAAATTTAAATTTTTTGGAAGAAATTCTCAAACAGCCCATACAGAAGCGATTTATTTCTTATATTTATGATGCTTTCAGTTTAAATTCTAATTATTCTACAGATCACATCCGAAGGCAATGGCAGATTGATATAGAATGTGAGATTAACGAAGATAAATGGGCATCAGTTATAAAAAACACACATACTACAATGAGCTGCAATACTGACAGAGAGACACAATTTAAAATTGTACATAGACTGTATTGCTCAACATTGTTGAGAAGCAGACTGGGTCGAGGCTCTCCTGAATGTATTAAATGCAAATCACATATTGGAACGTACAGTACAGGCCAAAAGTTTGGACACACCTTTTCATTCAATGCGTTTTCTTTATTTTCACGACTATTTACGTTGTAGATTCTCACTGAAGGCATCAAAACTTTGAAGGGACATATGGAATTATGTACTTAACAAAAAAAGTGTGAAATGACTCTTAAATAGGTCTTATATTTTAGATTCCTCAAAGTAGGCACCCTTTGCTTTTTTGACAGCGCTACAAACCCTTGGTGCTCTCTCAATGAACTTCATTAGGGAGTCACCTGAAATGGTTTAGCAAAGAATTCCACATGTGTTCATTCAAAGTTTTGATGCCTTCAGTGAGAATCTACATTGTAACTAGTCATAAAAATAAAGGAAACGCATTGAGCGTGTCCAAACTTTTGGCCTGTACTGTATATTCATATGTTTTGGACATGTACAAAGATACAAACATTTTGGGTGAATGTAATGGATGAGATTGTTGCTTTGCTTGGATATAACCTGGAGCTGTCACCCCTTGAGTGTATTCTGGCAGCTAATGTGGACAATGCAAGGAATAATACCAAACTGGTTGGAAAACTGCTATATATAGCAAGAAAGACTATTCTCAAATTCTGGATTTCAGAGGATGCCCCTGGACTGGACGACTGGTATATAAAGGGGTATTGAGACTACTCCCTCTAGAAAAATTGACATACACCCTTCATGAAAATGCAGAGGGATTTATTGACATATGGCAGCCTGTCTTGGATGTTGTTGACCCCTCTTGTCTGACTTTTGCCCTGTAATATTGGAGATTAATTCTATGTAAATGTACATGCCCATTTGGTGGTGTATGTGTTTGTCTGTTTTTTGTTATGTTTCTCACATTTTTTTTTTGTTGTTTTTTGTTTTGTATCTTGATTTTGATGTCTTGTCCCCTGCTGTTTTTGTGTTTTGTTAAAGCAAGCAAAAAACTGTAAAATATGGTTCTGTATATACATATTCAGTATTTAATGTGACTATTGCCTGAACCTTCAATAAAAAAATAAAAAATAAAAAAATAAATAAATCCAGAGCTAATACACAACCTAGGCTCTGTAAATAATTATGTTAACAAAGGGTGTGTAAACAAAGGGGCCAACCATAAATAGCAACATTCCAATTGACATAGGTTGCACAGTGCACACACAGTACGAACAGGTAGTTAGCGGCAAACTAAGTGCACATCACGAACACTGAAGACAGGTGCAGCTTCAACACATACCTCTTTGGCCAGCCTGCGGGCTTCATAGTAAGGCCTCGCTTTCTCAATGCAAGCACCAAGCCTGGAGGCCAGAGCATTGAGCTTCCTGGCAGAGTCAGTCAGGATCCTCCTGTAGCTGGACCTGGCATCCTGAAGTATGGAAGCACACGAGACTTAAAGGTACAGTCAGCTATTCTGGAGAACGCTTGTTGTCATAATCACTTTGTCAAAGTTTGTGAATATCTCCTCAAGATCCACCACCTGTCCGTAGGCTACTCTGTGTCTGCAGAAAATAAGATCCAGTTTTAATACACAGCCTAGGCTCTGTAACCAGGCATGTTGCTAGCTACGGAGGGCATACCCGTTTACAGAGCCTAGGCAGTGTATTAACACCAGATTATTTTTCATCACACACACAGCGTGTAGCGTAGGCTACTTAAAGGTAGCAGATCATGAGGAGAAATTCACTGATTTTGTAAAAGGTGATTTTGACAACAAGCCTTCTCAAGAATAGCTGACTGCACCTTTATCATTGCACATCACACTCAGTAAGCACTACCATGATGACCATATTGTGTTATGGTTGTGATAATATGAATATGTCACTCCCACTATGATGACACAAACAGCTTGCTCACATCCAGCTGCAGCTCCAGCTTGTTGATCTCATCGCTGGCCTGGTTGAGATGCTCCAGCTCCTCCTGAAACACAGCACAGGGACATGTCATTAAAAGCACAATATCAACACAAGGCTGTTAACAAAGCAATGGCAAGATATAAGGGCTAGCCTATATTGCCGCGTTTATAACGGTTCACTCACTATCAGGCAGGCATCTATTTGCCTAATTATACATTTGTAACGTGCCTGAATTCTTGGGTCCAGTTCCTCCTCGTATTTGCCAGCATCTTCTTCCTTCCCTGCGGTGTGTGTCTGGTTGTCACCGGCTCCATGCTGCTGCGAGCTCTTCTTCTGGTCCTCTCCGCCTCTCCTCGCCTCTTCCCCCGGGGTATCTTCCCGCGCACCGCACCCCACGGCGGTCTTAATTCCACGCGAGGTCCCTGGTTCCATCTTCGGCCTGTCGTTCCTCTGACGTTTTTATTGTCCCCGCCAGTACCAATACAGTGTAAGCGTTTACACTGAGGGAAAAAGGACTATCGGAGAACGCTCAATAATCTCTGATATTGTGTCACACTGCCATAGCAATACCTGGATACTAAATTGAGTGTGTGGCTACAGCTAGCCAGCAGTAGCCCAGCTGCTGCTGGAGTCATTTCCACTGCACAACACTAGTGGCACTCTGCAACACTCTTTGGTGCTCTGGACATATTGAGTGATTTATTTATTTGTTTTATGTTGTGTAATGTATTCAAGTCTTAGCATTGGCTATGGTACAGCTGTATGCTACTGTACAAACCATCAGTAACAACATGAAACTAAGATCTTGACCGACACCTTTCATGTTAAGTCAAGTTTGACTGTTCATATGTTAACACTGCTGCTAGTATTATATTCAACTCCTAAACTAGGACATGTAGCGTACATGGTCTGTATTAGGCCTGTTTGTGTAGAATATCAACCATAGCAGAACACACTGACACTTCAATTTCGGGCTCCTTGTGGACTCCATGCATTTTTGGCTTTTAGAAAGAAATTGGCACTCTGAATTCCTGTGAAGGTCCAGGGCCGCCCATAAGGGGTAGAAAGTGGGGAAGGCTTTCTAGGGCCCAGCCACTTGGGGGGTCCATGGTCTTTTGAAGCCAAGAACCTAACTAAGCTAAACTTTATTTTTAGATATTTATGTCAATATCTATTCAGAGTTAGGTGTTTACACAGAGCCGCGGCTCCGCTTACGGCCATTTAAAAAGCAGTAAAAAAGCTGAAATGTTCAAAATGTTTCAGATTGAGCACAGTGGAGTGTAACTGTTTCAAACATAATCCATCCTATAAACCCTTTGTGTGCCAAATGGTGACAAGATTGGGTTTTGATATTAAACAGTTTTGTCTGGATTATATTTTGTCGTTGTTCCACATGTAGGGGAGAACGGGGTAAGTAGGCACACTTTTTACTCTAGTGAGAATTGCTCATCACCTAAACATCTTTCAATAGTCATTCCTACATTAAATTGAAGCTTAAGGTGTTGGCTTGACATGTGTACCCCTCACCTTTTCTATCTTATTGTAATAAAGAAGAAATTAATCGTCAAAGACACCCTTACACATTGTGACAACCAACCCCATCAAGGGGTCGGTTGTCACACACTATGGGGTTGTTTGTCACAATGTTATCTTAATGGGAATAATCTTAAAAAGAACACGAGAAAGCAGAACAAAATTTGAACGTGTAATTGCATTGTCAAGTTGACAAATAGGCCTACATAACTTACTGTAGCCTTGGCAGCTGGTCTAGTTTGGGATGCACTGGGTTGTTTTGATTTTGTTGCCCTTTTTTCCTTTGCATGCTAGCTGCCTTTTCCTGCTCTATTCTCTCCTTCTCTGGGGTGTCAGTGAGGACACAGCTTGACAATTTATTTCGTTATTGTGTTCCTTTTCTGGCTGCAGCCTTTGGATAACATGTGACAACCAACCCCCCAAAAAATGTGACGACCAACCCCAACTTGAATTTCTTGCTAGTGTAACCCAGGGTTACATAACACCTTTTAATTTAATCAGAATTTAATCAAAACCCAGTAGAATAGTTGTTACTTGTCAGAGGGAAATACATAGTTTGTGTATATTGTCGTTTTAAATAGTGACACAAAAAACTGATAGACATATAAGAGAAAAGTATTGCAATGTGCATTTATTAATATGGTGTGATTTGTTTAATATGGTGTGATTTGTTTAATCACCTGTCACTTAAAAAGATCGCTTGGCAACTGTTTGGCTCAGTAGCCAATAAGAAATTAGACCCGCCTCTCCTAACTGTCAGTAGACGGCAGCTACGGTGATTCTTCCTTTTCGGGACGAGCCACAAAGAGATCGACCGTTAACAACTATTTTTAAACAGTTGGCCAAAGAAACAGAGATTCCCCCCGTCATTAAAGTCCCGAAAAGCCCGCACCGTGATATCGAAACCCTTGGTGAGTCTCCAGGTGTAAAAATTAGATTTAGAATTGTGTTTTTAGTGTGATAAATAACACGCTAACTAGATGCTACTAGCTGCTAACTAGCCGCGGCTAACGCTGTTTGCTAACGTTCTAGCATAGCACGCAGTGACACTGCACTTGGCGTGCCGTGACTGATCTAGGGGAGGGAATGTGAGGCCCGTTGCTGGGCTGCGGTCTGCTGGCAGACCGTAGGTTTAGCGGTGGGTTGAGCATTTCTTCCACTGTGTGATGTTGTGGTGTGTTGATGTGTCAGTGATGCTGCTAGCTGTGTTTATTTGCCTTTATGGTGAAAAAGCAATATGAGCTGTAAAGCTGTGAGTTAATGGTGCTAGCTTTGAAATGATAAATTATTCCAGTGACTAATCTATAGCTTGCTGAGTATATAACAGAATGAAAATACAATTTAAATGGGTTTTTGAAGTGTTTTATTTGAACAGATTTATATAGAGTTAAAAGTGTCAATCATTTATGTTTTACACTGTGTTAAGTTACCTAGAATATGATATGACTGAAATGTATAATTAGATAGATTAATGAGTCTTTTGGCTTTGTTGTCAAGGCCGGGTTTTTTTGTGTGGACCGGAACGTCTTCATCCTGCTCGCCCTCCCTGGAGTCCCGCAGCGGTGTGCAGACTGGCGAGCTACCCATCAGAGGGATCCTTTGGACCCAGAACAATAAGGCAACTTCTCTCTGCAGCATTGCAGTGACCAGAGACTTTGACTTATTAGATACTTTAGAATAGGCCGATCTTAATTTTTACTGTGTTTTTACTGTGTCATTGAACTGTGTTATTTAGGGATGTGTTAAGTATTCAGAGGTATTTTGAAACCTGTTTATATTTTATTTTAAGGGTTGACTCTTTTCCAGAGTCTTTGCCTAAGAGCAAGGTGTTTTAATAGTAAAAACTTCCTGGTTTCAGTGAGGGTATATAATAAATAAATAGCAACCTAAAAATAGATAACTTCTTATTAAATAAGAGAAGTGGCCATAAATTAATTAATAATAAATAGATAATATAAACCTAAACATAGATATCTAGATAATAAATAAGAAAAGTGGCCATAAATAATAAAGACTAAATAGATAATAATAAAAAAAATTAAAAGTACTTAATACCAAATAAATTAAAGTAAGTGAAACCAGGAAAGGTGACATAAAATAAGGGTATAAATAAGAAAGGTATTTGTGGTAAGTTTATTTTTTTTCCACATTTTATTTTTAAATCATTTTATATTCTACATAATTGTTCTGTTGATCATTTTTTCTACTTAAATAAAACCAAAAGGTAAGAGACAAACCGCTGTGATAAGAAAATGAAGCAACAGTGATATTAAGATAGTAGCATTAGGTTTTATTTAATCATAAAGCAAGGATCTCCGCGGAGAGGCCACTAATTCAAACACAGGGAATGTGAATGAAAGAGTGAGCCCCGTTTCGTAGGAGAGACGGATATTTAAGCACATTGTTTCAGGCAGGCAGACAGACTAATTGTACATATCTTAACCATGGGAGGAGTTTGAGCATAGGACAATAGGAGACAGACAGGGTAATGGTGCATAAGTTAACCATAGGCGTGGCTGTCCGAGTGGTCTGTTGCGATACTCTGTTTCTAGTTTCTAGAGTCACAAACAGTTTATGCAGTATATTCAATTTCACTTATAAGTCTATATACAACAATGGTTAAGTAAGCATTTCAATATCTGAGTTCAGAGATATGTCATATGCAATATTTCCCACTACACTTCACTCTTTTTATCATATTATGATAACATAAAAGATAGCAAAAGGAATAACAGGGAATAATAAAAAACCTCGCAAGGAAAAAAAAATAATCCCAGGACGGCCAAGATTAACACAAAATGAGAATTTTGATCAATGAGAAAAAACCTCAGGCGTTATAGAGGAAAACATTAAACCAAAATTGTGTGTAATTAACAAAAGTTAAGGCCAAAGATTACAAGAAGAGAGTTCAATGTGGAAAAAAACCTCAAAAAGGGAATTCAAATGAGGAAAAACATTAAACCGAAAAAAATCAAACCAAAATAAACTGTGACAGTTAAAGGAAACACAGTTAAAGGAAACAAAACAAAACAATCCTAAATTTAAACAAGTGGGAAGGAATTACACAGAGTTGTCCACGTGAAAGTACTCAAAACAATCTGTAGTAAGGGGATCAATTGGATCAAGGCAATCATCAAAAGGGGGAATCCAAATTTCAAGGGGGAGTGGTTCAACAAGGTTACCGCTAGGCAACGTTAAGGTGGAACGATGGAGACAACATTTTAGAAGGGTCTTGATGAGACAAAAGGAAATAGAGAACAGCACAATAATGCAGAAGAGTCCCAGTAAGCCTTTAAAGATCAGAGTTCCCCAACCACCTGTCCATGTCTGGAAATCATTGAGGGGTTCCAGCCATGAGAGTCGTGTAGTTGTGTGACACCAAGGTCATTGTCAGCAATGACGTCATGAACAGGGCCACTAGCGTCAGAGAGTTGAAAACTTTGTGGGTTTTCACGGTGCACAGCTGGGAGCTTGGTGGCTGACTGTCGCAGGAGATGGTGATGAGGCTCTTTTTGACAGCCATCAGGAAAGCGGCGTTTCACATCCGGATGAGGGCGGGGGGCTGGCCAAACATATCCAGACTAGTGCCCAAAGCACAAATGTAAGGCCAGGGGAGGAAGGGTGTCGACTGGCTCTTACTGGAGCGAGGTGATGGCCCGTCTTCTTGTCGTTGCTGGTTCCGTTGATGTCGTCTGGTTCCTTCTGAGGTCCTTTACGACAATCCAATCTCCGGTTTTCAGGTTGTGTAGTTGCGTAGTGGCTGGTTGAGGGAGTGCCGCTTTCACTTGTCTTTGGCGTCCGCAGACCGCCCAGTAAAGCAATAGAATCTGCTGGGCATGAGTGGGAGGCTTCACAGCATGACAAGGGGTGGGGGTTCAGTGTGAATGAATCCGGGGAGGGGGGGGGGCATCCGTGGTGCAGGTTAGGCGGCCATTGTCGGGGGAGGTGGGGGGTCGTCTGGTTCTCCTTGCGTCATCTTCCTCGTCGCTGCTGGTGCTGGTCCAGCTGATGTCATCTGGTCCATGCTGGTGGGCTGTAGTCCTGTAGGTGCCTCTCGTTCCGTTCGCTGTGACTGGCATGGATCCAGGTGGTCCGTTTCTGCAACCTTCACGGCCGTCATGGAGGAGAGGAGGAGTTGAAAGGGTCCCGTCCATCGCTTGCTTAGTCAGAACCTTCGTCTGGGAGCCTTGACCACAAAACCGATCCTCGGGTGGTGGCTGGTCGTGATAGTGCATCTTTCACCAGTCTGTGGAGAGCAGAAAGAGAGGACAGGGGAGTGACCGTGACAGTGACAGTTGACAGTTGACAGCAGGCGTGCTTAGAAAAGTTGTTTGTGGGAAAACTCAAGTATTTTGTCTAACGGCAGTCATAGCCGCTATGGCAGCCAAAAGAAAAGGTATCACATATGCGCCCTGCAACTACTTAGGGTAGGAGCAAATAGCATCAAAAGGGTTGTCACTAATGTGTGTGTTGGATGCAGAAATCACCGTGTAGCCAACTTGGCCTTGCTCTGAGGCCGGGTGCCGTGAAGCAGAGTCAACCACCAAAGCTCCAGGTCTGGATGGGACAGTGGAGGCTTTTCCAGACAGGACAGGACAGGGGGAAACACTGCTGCTTTCACTGTGACGCATCTTGCAGAGGAGAGAAGGATATTGTTCAAATATAATCAAAGAGACAGCGACATGAGGTATCAACATTGCAAATTGAGAAAAGGCCCACTAAATTAGTTTAAAAAGGAAAGAAGATAACACTTATAGCAGAAAGTCAAAACCATAAAGAACAACAATGTTGACTTGTCAAATAAACAAAGTGATCTTACCTTTTGGATGCAGTCATCAAGCAAAACGTAACCATAATAAACTTACCGATTGGACCTGCAAGGCCAACAATGTAAACTGTGGTGAAACATCAACAAGTTTGCAGCAAAATGTTGATAATGTGCAGCAAATAAAACAAAACAAATTGCAAAGTTAGTTGTGTTAAAATGAGTTGTGTTAGGATTTAGGAAAACCACAGAATGCGAGAAACAGTACAAAGAAACATAAAAGAAAACAGGTATGGGAATAGAATGAGATGAGCATATTTCCAGGGAAATATTAGAAAGCAGCACCTACAAGAAAAGTTTGGAAGCAAGGATAAAGTTAGTAGCGAAACAAGTTTAAGTAAAACTTAAACGATCACTGCGCGCAATAAAACAACTGAAATGCACACCCATGTGCACAGAGTTAATCCAAACAAAATCAAAAATCAAGCATTCAAAAATTGCTGGCAGCAAGGTGACCAAATATTGTCTAATGGTCAGGCAGATGCCAGAGATTCCACACAAAACACAGAGAGAGAAAAGGAGAGAAAAACAAGCCAACTGACTGATTTTTGGCAAAACCAGAGATCAGAACTCTGTGCTCTGACACATAAAACACCTCAAACTCAACCAAACTATAACAACAACAACCCTCTCACTGTCTCACATGTGCTGTGAAGCACACAACATCCTGCAACAAAGAACTAAAATCTCTCTCTCTCTCTTTTTTTTTTTTTTTTTTTTTTTTTTTTAAACACAGAACTCCCCACTGTCAACAAAAACAACCAAAATAGAGGGCCAACTCTGCCCTTATGCTTTGTTCACAAGAAAGGAAAAGTTTTAGAGGAGTTAAAACCTGCTGGAGAAAAGAGAAATTAGTACAAATGAATGCAATGTAGGAAAATCTTGGAGGGAATTTGCTAAACAGTAAGTGGGCTATCAGTGGGCAATAGCTTGAGTGCTTATGCAAAAGGTGTCGGTGCATCTGGGAAACAAAACCAAAGCCAAAGAGATGCCTGGAGGGAGGGAGGGAGGGAGGGAGAGGGGGGGGGGCATTTAAGGCTAAGAAATGTAAAAACATAGGTGACTGTGCTTTTGAGAAGTAAAGGGGCATGGTGGCTGGGCCTAGAAAAGGTGGATCTAAAAGAAATGAGCAATCAAGAAAACAATACAGCTTCTTCAAGAGTGGCTGTACATGTTTATCTGTGGTTTAAAGAGATGTAAATGAGGGAGTTTGGCTTGAACCAGGACATGTAGTGGTCTAAAACAAATTAATGAGTCCCTTTATCCAAAAAGGTGGCTGTTGAAAATAAGATTTATGTTAGAGTCAAGGCATAAAAAGATGTACCCATTCTAAAAGGACAACTCTGGAATATGGGTCAAAGCAGGTTCACAGGCTAGTCCCTCTAAGACTGCAAAAGTTTGAGTAGCCATTTGCAATTGAGGTTCCTTGTTTGCACAGGAAGTGTGATCAAAGGAATTGGTTACCAGAGTCAGCTTAGGCAGAAGGAAGACTGAAAAACAAGTAAAAACAAAATTATTTAAGATTGGGACAAAACAAAAGCATTAAATCAGGCAAGTTCAGCAAACGTTTCACAAATTCCCAAGTTGTCCTCTGCAGACAGGCTGCTGAATCTAGACAAGGGGATAGCAAAGCCATCTGAACTGGGAATTAAATGGTAGCTAAAAGACAGACGAGGCCTTAACCTCCAAGGTTGAAGCCAGCATGCAAAAGCAAAAGTGTATTGGCTGCAGAATGCGATGAGTTTAGAGCACTGAAAAACAGAAATGCTCTGGGGTGACAGGAACCGTTTGGCACTGGAGCTCTGGAGGGAAAGTAGCTGAAACACTAGCCCAGTCATTACCCAATATAGCGAACAAAATGAGTCGTAACTCAGCGGTAGTTGGTCTGAACTCGGCACAGAAAACCAGTAACGCTTCCAAAAAACGTGTCTCTCCAACATCTTTAAGTGCTGGGAGATAACACATAGCGGCTAAAAGCACATAAGTATCCCAAGGCCGCTGAACAAAAGCGGGTTCGGCCGGCCTGGCCACTTCCATCAAGGGAAGTGCGTCCTCAGAAATTCTGTGAAGTAATGGTGCAATACTCACCGGGTCCAGTAGCTTGGAGGGCAGAACTGGAACGGGAACAGAGGTAGACGCCACCTTGTTTAACGCAACCACACTGAGGTGTCTCAGGTCTGGGTATAATGGGACGTAGGGCGGAGGCCCGCATGTGGTTTGTGCCGTGGGCATGCCGGCTGCGGCAGCGTGTGTTGTCTCCGGAGCACGTTGTTGTCTGGGGCTCCGGGCGACCTGTAAGCATAAGCCCTGAGACACAAATGGAGTTACTTTGTCCCCCGCTGGCTGGCACCAATTGCTCCGTCTTGTCGCTTCGTCAAACCATTGGTAAAATGCCCGCCAGTCGGCACTAAAACAATTTTTACTTTTCATGTGCGCCGTACGGGTTTCCTCTGCCTGCAATTGTGTTCTAAGGTTGATTAGCTGAGTGACGCTGAAGCTACCGCCGACAGGGAAACCGAAACGAACCCATACATGTATTTGAGTCACAGCTGAAAGCCCATAGTGTGCTTTCATATGCAAAATAATTGGCGTATCTGGGATGGGAATATTCTCCCTCGTTTTTTTGCTAGAAGCCTTTCCCATGTTAAAGAAAACCAAAGAAAAGCACACACAAAACTACCAACTTACCTTTCCACACGGGTCGGCACGTTTTGTCTAGTTAACACAAAGCACAACAGAATGAAGAGGAAAAAAAGAAACAGTTGCAACCAAACAATACAATAAAACAAAGACAAAACAAATAAAAGACAAGACAAATAAACACTTATGAGATCTCAAAGTCCTTGCTCCATGATCAAAACAAAACCCCGCTAAAAACAACAATATCTTGGTCTGTAAAAGTGATAATTTTTCTGACTACCTCCACTGGCAAATTTAGACTGGGCTACAAAAAACCCTGGCCGAAACATCTTGTTTTCAATCCGTCGATTTAACCATTAACCATAACCATTAACCAGTAAACAAGAAAAACCTTTACGCCTACTTTCAGGATAAGCTCTATCTACAACCTTTAGACTTTAAGACTAATTCGTCAACTTAGTGCGCGTGCTTCATCGGAAAGACTATTCAATACGATAGTGTCGCCGAAATGCACCCAAGCCAAAACTAAACAGCAGCCGCTTCACGCAAGGAAGCCGCAACGGAGGAGTTCCGGCCCAGTTGCATTCCGCGACGGCTCTCGCAGAGATGTCGCTCAGAAATAACTCCCTTTTACCCAATTGTTTTTGCTTTTTAAATAAAATTAACCCCTCACTTACTGGTACTTTTTAGGAGGAGACGGCAGAGTGTTCACGGGACGAGCAACAGAATTCCTCTCTTTCCCGAGTTTTAAAAGGGAAGTTTTTGTGCGAGATGAGTTCAAAGAATCAGGTGATCAACCAAGAAAACTGTTGTCTGCCCCGTGTTGCTCCGGTCGTCTCTCCTCCTGGATCAGCTCGCCAAACTGTGATAAGAAAATGAAGCAACAGTGATATTAAGATAGTAGCATTAGGTTTGATTTAATCATAAAGCAAGGATCTCCGCGGAGAGGCCACTAATTCAAACACAGGGAATGTGAATGAAAGAGTGAGCCCCGTTTCGTAGGAGAGACGGATATTTAAGCACATTGTTTCAGGCAGGCAGACAGACTAATTGTACATATCTTAACCGTGGGAGGAGTTTGAGCATAGGACAATAGGAGACAGACAGGGTAATGGTGCATAAGTTAACCATAGGCGTGGCTGTCCGAGTGGTCTGTTGCGATACTCTGTTTCTAGTTTCTAGAGTCACAAACAGTTTATGCAGTATATTCAATTTCACTTATAAGTCTATATACAACAATGGTTAAGTAAGCATTTCAATATCTGAGTTCAGAGATATGTCATATGCAATATTTCCCACTACACCGCATTTGAAAATAAGAAAAAAGAAAGACATTCTCTTACCATTGAAATATATATCTATTGTTTCCGTGTGTCATTTCTTGTGCAGACAGTACCATATCTCTCCTTTTACGAACCCTAGAATCTTCTGGTGATTAGCCCATATATTGATTTTTGATTGCATACTAGTAGTTGTGTTTATTAAAAGACACCAGGTACCGGTTACACTAGCATCACGGCCAACAACCATCTGACAACTAATTAGCTTGCTAACCACAATCTAAACGATAGTTTACCCTTCACACTTTTTTAGGGTAACAAGTGTTTTGTTATAAACCCATTGTGTAAAAGCCTAGAAGAAAAATACTGAGGAGCTAAATATTTTCAATTTGACATGAAAAACACAAACAGTCCTCTCACCTCAAATTCAGCAGTCTAACTCCAAGGAAGACTATGTAGGTGACCTCTGACCCCAATTATGGATATTTACATACCAAAGTTTCACAGACAGCGCCTTCTGGTTCCGAGATATAACGATTGTGACAACCAACCCATGTGACAATTTACCCCGTTCTCCCCTACATGCTACTTGTGTCTGGGTGTGGTTGTGAAAAGTATTTGGACCCCATGAAAAAACTGCTTGGGTACCTTTTGTAGTTCTTCTACATTCTTATAAAGAGGACAGGCTAGTTACTCTGTCATTGTCCTGAGTCTACAAACAGGTTTAAATTCTCTCTCCCCATATTACATGTTTGTGAAAAAGAATTTCCTTTTGGGGACTATAGGGACTAAAGGCTTTGACATAAGTCTTCAGGTTGACACGACCAGCCAGGTCTGACCAGTTTTACCAATTGACCAACCAGCCGGGTCATACCACAATGAAGCTGACGAGCAGCATCATCCTGTTTTAATTATTGCCGTAACTACCAAGGTCCTGCTTTCTGTATTGTTTCTAAAAATAAAAAATAAAAATAGACCTTAAAAGTTCTTAATGCAAAGAAAGATACAAGGCACAAAGAAGTTGGAAATAATTGAAGGAACACATTTGAGTTCAAAGATTAAGAACTTTTTTGTAATGATTTCAGTAATGTTTTCAGTACTTTTGCAGTGATGAGAGCAGAATGAACTAAGCCTAAATGTTGCAACCAAACATAGGCCAACTTTATAGTTTTGAGGGTAGATTAGTTTGGTTATTCATGTAGAGAACACAGATTTTTTATTTTTTTTGTGTGAAGAATTTGTTGTTGATTTTGATTTTTAAGTGTTATTTATTTCAACAATACCACCAAAAGATTTCAAATGATTTATTCTCATGTGCAGAAATACAAAAAAGTGCAATATTTGGTGCAGTCAATTAGTGTAAATGTATCTTATACCAGAAGCTAGTAGCATAGACAACGTGCACATTGTGAAAAAAAACTGTTTGCTTTAGTGAATACTAAAGAAGAGCAATGTCCCTGTGAACTGATTATTTTGTAGAGATCTGTTGATCTGTTAAACAATTGTGTGAGTGTAAGGGAATCAAAATAAATTGGTTGGTATGCTGGGCAGTCAGAAATGTGCTACTATTTTTAAAATAACTGTCCCTGCAAGTCCCTAGTTGACAAGATAGTTATTCTCTCTACAAATACATGTATGTGTTTATTGAGGGATGAACGCACTCACACACATTGATACGAGTAAAGCATGGGTAAGGGGGGCCCATTGTCTGGATGTTTTCAGGGGCCCAGCCATTTGTGTGGGCAGGCCTGTGAAGGTCCACAGGTGTGCAGTCACTTTGTTTTAAAATTGACATGTATCCACAAATAAAAAAAGCTTTTTTATAATAAAGTAAGTCAGTAGTTTGTTTATTTGCTCATCTACATCACTACACAATAACAGTAAAAAATGGGACAGATCTGTGTTTTTGGTTATTATCATCATTTAATCCAAAATACATACAACATACGAAACAAAGAAAAATAATTGTATCATATCCACTTTCTTACATGACCAAAACTGTGGCAGTGAGGAATCCTGACGACACATGTAGGACCAACAGTCATCAGCAGTGACAGGACTTGGCACCTTTAGTTCTCTTGGTCTTCCTGTTAGTTAGACTTCTGTCGTTTCCAGAACCTCTTGACCTCACTGTGTCCCTGCTGTGTGACCACCATGGTCCTCTGAGACACGTCCTGCCACACCAGACAGTCCAGATTCTGCACCACAGCAATATATATTAATATTATATTATACCAACAATGTGAATTACATGAAAATCCAAATTGATTTTAAAGGTGCACTATGTAACTTTGTATGTGTCGGAGAAGTGAACATTTTCTATGAATAAACATACTTTCTTCACATCAAAAACCATGCCATCCATGGAACACTGAAGTTAGAAAGCTACCTTCAAAATGTTTGTTATAATTATTATATAATAATATTATATATATATTTTTTTTACAGCAGCAGGGCACACAGCTTTGTTTACAACCATATTTTAATCTTCGGTCCCTCAAAATAATGTTTATTTTCTTTATGATTTTAGAAGAAAAATGTGTTTTGGTAAACTTAACTGCAGGATATGCAAATGCAAACAAATGCCATTCCTCTGAAACTGCATAGTGCCCCTTTAAAATCCATATAAAAACGATGACACAAATATGACATTATTCAGGCATGAAGAGATAGGAAAAAAACGCCAACCTGAGCTCTGTCTCGCAGCACCTCAAAGTCAGCCTGGGAGAGGAACTGGTTGTAGAGCACACCTGAAGGGACACATGGACAACACACACGACAACACACACACACACACACACACACACACACACACACACACACACCAGGACACAGATTAAAGATGAATAGCTCAGCACAACACATCAATACTCAAAATAGTTCACACTGCTCCGTGACAAGACTAATAAAAGACAAGAGTGACACCTCATTCTATTAACAGAGATTTATCAGAGTAAAGTGGACATCTGTCATTTAAAATAGCCACTAAGGCCATGTATTCTGTTGCAGTGGATTCAGGAAAGCCTCCCTCGAGTACACAATGGTACAGAGAAACATTTTAAGTTTTTCACATGGAACGTATTGGTGCTATTTTAAAAATGTAACAACAATGCTTTCTATATGGCAACACTTTATTGATTATCTTCCTAGTTATCTGGTAGATATATTGCATGTAAAGGACGCCCGCACATTGTTTTCACATAATATAACATTGTCTAATGTCTTCCTTTCTTCAACATGACTCCAATGCAAAACAATGTTTATGATATTACACAAATGTGTGTTGATGATGTAACACATACACATAAGCACTCTGTTTCTAATTTGGCAAGATCTGTGCTGTCTTTGTTTGTTAATGATAAATGAATAAAACACTATTAGTATAAGCCAGCAGCCTCACCCTCAGTGAACTGCAGTCTGTCTCTCTCCAGCTCCCACAGTCTGATGTTATCTGTGATGGTTGAAGGCAGGACTGGGGTCTAGAAGAAACAAAGTTTATGGAGGATGAAGACACAGTGTAAAGACCCATTAAAGTGCCAACCCACTCATTATTATTATTATTACAATCAAGTGTGAGACAAAGATGTACCTGTCTGAGCATAACAGGGTGAGCTCTGGTCCTTAGAAAATGGATAATCTGGAAGGAAAATAAATAAAGGACGCATTACATACATCAGGTGGATATAACACAATGTTTTCATGGAAAATATCTATGCATTATGTGAATTAAACACATTGTTACCGGTCACATTTTTTTTAAATAATAATTTTTTATTATTTTACATGTATTCATACTTTTGCTTTTCTGGGTCAATCACCATTAAGGTGAAAGGCTATACTTTACACAAAACTTTATACAGTATGTATATGCAGATTGGGACAAACAAACCTAGACCATTGATTTAGTTATAGTGCCCTAAAAATGCCAAAATAACAACCAATGAACAGTGTGGTATGGGACCAATTGGGTATTTAGAGGGACACGTTACCATGGTTGTAGCATATATTATTTGTATTAATATTTCTCAAATATTTTTGAAAAGCATGAATATAAATGGTATTTCAGATGGATTTATGGTAGAATACTATTGGTGAGGTATTTCCTCCCTTAAATACACTTGACTTCCCCTGTAGTAAGTACCTGTTGTGCAGTGATGCCATTGGCGATGGCCTGTTGCACCGACTCCCTTGTAACCTGAGCCACCACTACGTTAGGGAAGCGATACAGACACTCACTGAAGAGAGCCACCAGAGCTATCTGAAGTTCTGAGTCTGGGAGGGAGGGAGGGAGGGAGGGAGGGAGAGAGGAGGGAGGCAGAGAGGGACACACAAACAGACAAGTTTCAGAAGTGAATGACAAACTTTTGCATCATCTCAAAAAACTGTGACGTGAAGCAATTATAAAATGTGGGTCAAATTAGTTTGATGTGCTACACAGCACTGGCAGACAGCCGTTTATTTTTGCACTTTTCTCCAGCGTATTTCGACCATGTATTACTACGCCAACTCTCGTGTGTGCAGTGCAGCGTATCAGTTCGCAAATCAGCAGTGAGAAACTAATAGTGTACAATTGAACGGAAACTTAGGTTAGCATTAATATATTTGTTGAAAAAAAAGTACATCCTACAACCCCAGTTTAAAAACCCTGAACTGTCCCTTTAAAAGGCGTTGTTCATACCTGTGTAGGCGTAGAGACGGTAGTTGGTCTCCACCACGATGAAGCCTGCGTCTCCGGTGCCAGAGCTGGAAGCTAAGGTGGAGGAGGACAGGCTGCTGGTCACTCCTGCTGCCAGGGTGATGGCCAGTCTGGTGGGGTAGTATCGCCTCGACTTCCTCTGGAGGGACACAACACACAGGAATGACTGACTTATTACAAAACTACAAACAAACACACTTTATCATCAAAATGAATATGTACTTATATTTAGGGTGTATTCACACATGCCGTGTTTAGTTCGGTTGAAACGAACTCAGATGCACTTCTGCCTTCGGTGCGCATCTTTCAGGCAGGTGTGAATACAGCAATCGCACTCGGGGGCGGACCAAACAAACGCTCCGAGACCCAGCTGAAGAGGTAGTCTCGGTCCGTTTCCAAACGCACTCTGCTGCAGTTCGTTTGTGGTGTGAATTTGTCCGAACTCGATCCGACCCAAATGCAGGACGCACTGTGCCTTTTCTTTCTTTTCTTTTTTAATAAATTGCAGTCAGCTTCACATTATGGGAAAGTGTTGTTGTCGCCATGTGTTAGGACGATAAGTTGTGGTTTGGGGAGCCCAGAACAATATATTACATTTGATCGAGAGGACGCGTAAATATGCTGAATGTGTTCAGCGATCAGATGAAGGAGAGGGGAGTGTCTCCCGCACAGTGCCAACAGGTTCACGCTGCGCAAGAAGTGTGTGTTTATTTTGCTTTCCATGTACGGGACCTCAATATCCCCGTGTCAGTTTGGAGCTGAACTGCGCCGACCCAGCTGATACACAGCTAAATCAGCTGAGTGTCAGCTTGAGCCTATTCTTCTCGCAAGCCGCGCGTCCAGCACCAAAAATACAGTAAAAATTATGTTTCATATCGTAGGCTACAAGCCACATAACGTGGCATTGACATAGGGCTACATATTATAACCATATGAAACAACAATAATTTGATGTTTTTCCTCTTTATTTATAGGTTAGATGCAGGCCTTTTTATTATTTTTAACCCCATATTATATCAATGGTATATTTCGCAGTTTTAACTCCGTGCTTCCTGCTTCTCTCCACCCCAGAATGTCTGTCCAATGAATGAATGACCTCAGCTCACGTGTGGTTTTGCTTCGTAATGCTGGTTCACTTGCAAAAGGGGCAATGTGAAAGTGGACCACACCAAACAAAAAAAATCAAAACTCAATTTGGTCTGGACCAAAGCAAGTGAACTAGCGGACTTTCCCAGTGTGAATACACCCTTAGACTTATTCCACTCATATGTAATTGCTTAATGACGTTGTATACACATATTCTATACTGAACCAGGGTCTGCTTTTGGTCATATAGGGGGACAAAGTAAAACCAGTATTTATTAAGAAAAGTGAAATAAAAATCAAACGGTGACTGCTCCCGTTACATGTTTTGCCTGATTGGGCTCTCTGTTTCCCACCATAAGGTAATAATATCGTAGAATTTTTGAAATATTGATAGAAAGAAATTCACAACACAAAAATGTATCATGTATTTTAGATACAGAGGCAACGTCGATATGTGACATAACTCCCGGTGCGCACTAGATTGTTTGTCAGAATCGCCCCAAATAGCAGCTGATTACAACACTAAAAATCGAGGCCGGATGTAGTAGGCCTCCGGGTATTTTTAAGCATACTAAAAAATCTGACCAAAAGAATTTCGGACAGGTTTAATCTTTTTTTCTACCATACTAAAAAGCAGGGAAGTATGGGGATTGTAACACAGGGTGAATGTCTCACCTTCCTTTGAAAGACTAGTCCAAACTCCCTCAGGTGCTGCAGGAAGGTGAGTAAGGACTCGCTCATGCCCTCCACCGAGTAATCCTGAGGCAAACGGGCCAATACATGATCAGCATTAACAAGGAAAACTCAAACTTAACAGGATTTTCTTTAAGAAAAACTTTTAAAAATATATTGACGGTTATTTGGCTTTCCCAGCATGCACACTGAATCAAACAGTTTTTGCACCCACTCTGCCCAGAGTAGAGAAACTGAGCTGGAATAAGAAGGACAAGATCTCCACCAGGTCCATCCCTCTGGACTGCAAGAGATAAAAGTATTACATATATACACAAGTTAGATATTTTAAATTCAAAAGCAATTTGCACAAACAAATTAGTATTAAATTAAAATGGCGGGGGGAATAAAAAGAGAAAAGTTAAACTATTAGGCCTTTTTTATTGTACTGTGCTGCAATGCTATTTCTCAAAAATATTTGATTATTTTCTGACATGAACTAGAAATATGAGATTGATACACACACCAACAGATAAACAATATCAAGCTCTGTGCTGCAGGTTGCTTTTATTTATTGAGTTTGGTAATATTAATGTTTATCATTAGTGACTGATTTGGATTTGACCAGTTAGTATCAACTGTACAATTTAAACTCCGCCTTTCAGTTTGGTAAAAACAAACACAGTGGAAAGAGACTGAAAGTCAGCCGGTACCTGAGCAGTGTTGAGGTACTGCAGGGTGAAGTACCACAGCTGAGAGGCCGTGTCCAGTAGGAGGAACTGGAACCCAGCCGAGGTGATGTATGGAGCCTCTCCTGCCTCACTGACAGACACACACCACAAGAGCACAACACCTGTCAACTAGGGGCTGCTGCACCATTCTCGCTTAAATGTCAATCACCATTGTTTTCCTCTAAGGATTTATATCACGAGTATTAGAGCCATGGGAAAGAAAAAATAAATAAGAGGAGGACATTTTCTTTTTATTATGCACTTCAAGAATAAAGTTGAAATTTCAAGAATAAAGACGAATTTCAATAGAGAAAAAAAAAGTCAACTCCTCTGGTCCGTCCATCAAATGCAGTGAGGGGAGCGACTGACAGATATGTGAGGAGCTGAGCTGCCCGAGCCTAGGCTACTTTAAAGTCCTCATACTGACCACTACACCGTGATTTTGTCTACTTAATGTAGTCTTAAAAGGTGGACTTTTCTTTATCAATATTAAATTTGTTCCTTATTCTAGAAGTGCATGATCAAATAAATAAACTTTTCCTCTCATTTTCTTTCCTTCCCTGTGGCCCCAACACTTGTCCGTACTATTCTCCCATACCATTTTTGTTTCCAACACAACAAAATCACACCATTAGGACACCATACAGTGTACCTTTTCATGAGGCCAGCTTGGACCAGCAGCTGAGCCAGGTCCTGGCTGACAGCAGCAGAGGGAGAGCCCACCATGAACTGTAGGATGACCTCCCAGCGCTCCATAGCATAGCGGTCCAGACTGTCTATGTCCCTGGCATGTCGGTCTGGACCCAGAGAGCCACCATCGTCTGCCCAGGCTTTGCCCCTGTGTGTGTGTGTGGAGAGACAACAGCAATGCAATCCTTTTTTTATTAAAAACTTACGCTGTTGGGGGCGCCCTTAGCTCAGTTGGTAGGGCGTCCCCCCCATGGGCCTCGGCCAGCAGCGGACCCGGTTTCGATTCCAGCCCGCGGTCGTTCTCTGCATGTCACTCCCCTCTCTGCCCCATTTCAACTTTGTCTCTATACTATCAATAAAAGCATAAAGAAATGCCCAACAAATATCTTAAAAAAAAAAAAAAAACTTACGCTGTTAATTGAAGTTTCTGTGTATGTCCCATGCTATTGGGCCTTGCTTGTTATATGGTTGGGAGAGTTCAGCTTGCGTGTGTGTATGTACGTGCTCGCGTTGATCTTGACGACTGTTATTGTTTTCATGTGTGTAACAGTACAATGATCAACTTTTATTGTATTGGGCTAAATCTGTATATTCTGTGTTTTTATTTATAAATTATTTTGATCTTTTTAGGGAAACCTGTTACCACCAGTCCATATGTAAAATAGCATTATAAGTGTGCATTGTCCCTGCTCATAGACCCTGAAATGAAGTGATAAAAATATTACAGTTGGGAGTTTTTTAATAAGCCTTTGGGGAACCTTAATCATTATGACTAAGCAGCCAAGCACGTCCTGGCTGGCCCCAGGTAAGAGGACGTGGAAGGAGAAAGAGTGTGTTTGGTTTTGTACAAACATATCAGCATTAAGCCTTATACAAGCAAACAAAGAGTTGTGAGTTTCTCTAAAGGGTGTGTGTGTGTGTGTGTGTGTGTGTGTGTGTGTGTGTGTTGTGTGGTGTTGTGTTGTGTGTGTGTGTGTTGTGTGTTGACCTACCCGCCCAGTAGAGCTATCCTCAGGTTGTCTTTGAACACTGGATTCAACATGTAGCCCTGCAGACCCCCCTGCAGCTGCTGACAGTGCCACAGACGCAGTCCTGCCAACACTGACACACACTCATCATGATACCTGCAAAGACAAAACACAAAGCTAGTGACAGACATGGATAGATCCCATTATCCAATCAGAGCAAGGCAGATAAAGTTATTATATCCACAGTAACTCATGCAGTTATGATGCTTGACATCCTGTCCAATCATAGGTCCAGTGTGTAAAATGGTCCATTCATTGTCACACACACACACACAGACACACACACACACAGCACCACACACACACACACACACACACACACACACACACACACACACACACACACACACACTTAAATATAAACAGTTCACGGTGCTGCTGCTACAAAGGTGAATATGTGACAAAGTAAAGTGACTCACTTCTGACTCTCTTTTTTCACCCACAATGCCACTGCAGCCTGTGGGAGAGGCTGATCCAGGAACAGCATACGCATCACATAATTCTTGGCCAGAGACGGCAGTTCCCTTTAGATTAGAAGATCAAAAAAACGAGATGAAAATGACAAAACACCAACAACACCACAGTCTATATGTATGTCTATAATATCAACACCATTTGCAGTTAGTAGGCTGCAGAGAGAGAGAGAGAGAGAGAGAGAGAGAGAGAGAGAGAGAGAGAGAGAGAGAGGAGAGAGAGAGAGAGAGAGAGAGAGAGAGAGGAGAGGCAGTCACATGTCATTAATACAGGGTACAGGCTGTTATAACTAGCTTTAGATCACTTCTCAAAACTTTTCTATTTGTTAAAAGCCTTTGGAAATGTGTGACCTGTCAATATGTAGCCTATTTGCCTTTGCTATCTCATTTGACATACTTATAATTATTTTACATCCACTGTTTCTTCAGTGTGTGTGTGTGGTGTGTGTGTGTGTGTGTGTGTGTGTTGTGTGTGTTGTGGTGTGTGTGTGTTGTGTGTTGTGTGTGTGTGTTGTGTGTGTGTGTGGTGTGTGTGTGTGTGTGTGTGTTTTGTGTGTGTGTGTGTGTGTGGGTTGTGTGTGTGTGTGTGTGTAGCCTACCTGTAGACAGCTAGACATGTTGCGGGATGGTTATACAGTTTGTCCAGAACTTCCGGACTCAGCTCTTTCAGGTAATCATGCAGGTTCTTACACTGCAGCTGGACCCGCAGCTTCATCATCTACAGACAGACAGACAGACAGATAGACAGACACAGAGAAAGAGAGAGAGAGGTGTCACTGGTTGCACAGTGCAACAAGGATGGATTTGACAGGTTGCTCACATAGCAAGAATACAAATAACAAGTGACGGACGAGTAGGCTACTTATCGTTCGGATCCATACAAACAGTTCAGTAAAGATATGTTCAGCGACGCATAACTTTTATTTAGGCTAAATGTGGCAACATAGACTGTAAAGAGGTGGCAACAGAGTATTAGATAATGACGTAAATAAGCGTATTAGCATGTGTATGTAAAATGCGTTATTTACCGTGAGGAATTATATACAATTTCGACAAATGTCAGAGGTTTTAAGATTATTTCGTAGTACAAAATCGACAGCATTGTTGTCATTCGGCATTTCTCTGTCGCTGAGCCGCCATGCTTTCCGTGTCATGTGACTTCATACAGCGTTCTGGTTGGTCGCGTTGTTCTTCAGCAATGAACAGAGGAGTGTTGAGTGATTAAGGAGAGCAGTGCTGCCACCTGCCGGACGCAGATTGGATTTACAGTGTGACCTGTGAACAAGAGAAGTCTTTCTGTTGGACCATTCAACATTTCAACATGCAATTGCAATTCATTATCCGTTCATGATGGTAAGAATGTTCAGCGTTTGGCTACTTTCATTGGTTTGAATGGGGGGGACTCACTCCAAATAAAATAAAAAGTCTTAATGTCAAATGGAAAAGGTGTAATAAACAGATAACAGAGGAGGGATTCCTTTCCAAAGACAGACACATTATGTAAGAGAGATAACATGCAGGAGGACATTGAAAAAGAGAGATTTTCATTTATTTCTCCAAAGCAACAGTTCAGCTCAGGTTCATTAAGATTGCAAAAGAAATACTGAATCAAAATCATGTTATTTTAAACAATTTTTCAAAGAGTACTTCACTTACATTTGGACCAAAACTTTTCCAAAAAGAAGCAAAAAAAAAGATCAATTACACACGTTTGTTCAGAAATACTTTAAGTAAATTTTATTGAACATAATACAAATAGAATCAACCTTATATGGAACAATTAAATGTTATTAAAGCTTCACTTAAGGCCATCTTATAATAAGCATTTTCTGCAGCTTCCAAATGTACCCGCGACACATTCCTCAGTAGAAGATATCGTCAATGACCATTTTTATTTTGTCAAACTTTATTTTAAAATGTTGACTATGCTTCTTTTAAACATATATTTACAATCTATGTGTTGTGAAAACACAGTATCCAGCCATCTGAAATCAATAGTGACAAACAGGAGATCAGATCCATGGAGTGAGTGGGAGGATTTCTTCTCAGGAGTCTTCCTTCTCTTGATACCTGTTAACAGCAAAATGGGATGAATCAGCAAAGGATCAAAGAGCGGCCACAACATGTTTAAATGAGTGACCATGAATATTGTTGTTGAATAAATTAGTATTAAATATATATTATATCAAAAGATAATCATGCTTAAATGAGGTTCCACAACACACAACATGCTGCTATTGTTCACCTGCAGTGTATACAGGTGAAGAAGACAGTCTGTCCTTCATCTGCTGATCTCATCTGCCTGGTGTGGTAAACCATCCCCTCTTTGTTACAGCGAGAGCAGCGCCGGTCAATCTAGAGAGAGAGAGAGAGAGAGAGAGAGAGAGAGGGAAGAGAGAGAGAGAGAGAGAGGAGAGAGAGAGAGAGAGAGAGAGAGAGAGAGAGGAGAGAGAAAGAGCAGGTCAACATGTCATTAATACAGTGTACAGGCTGTTAGAACTAGCTTTAGATCACTTCTCAAAACTTTTCCATTTGTTAAAAGCCTTTGGACCTGTCAATATGTATTTGACTTTGTTATCTCATTTGACATACTTATTTTATATCCACTGTTTCTGTGCTTCTATTAACTGTTCATTTCGGTTCTTCGTTATGATATTATAATGTTTCTCTGCTTAGGTGTCGGTCTTCTTACTGGATATATGTTCTGCTGAATCAGTAACCTATTTTAAATCCTTTCTTAAAACACATTTTTATAGACTTGCTTTTACGTGATGCCGTTTACTTATTCTTTTTATTCTGTTCCTCAATGTCTTTTTATCCTAGCACCCATTCATCTCGTTTGTGTTTGTTGTGTGTATACATGAGTATGTTATTTATCTTTTTGTATGTGTTTTTTGATTAATATGTATTCATTTGATTGTACTTGCTCGTATGTATTTTGTTAAAGCACTTGGTAAACCAATGTTTTTAAAGGTGCTATATAAATAAAGATATTATTATTATTATATTATTATTATTATTATTTCGTTTTTCATTGTTAAGCCCTTTGTAACAGTGTTAAAGAAATATTTTAATATATTTGTTATGTTTTTTATTTTATTTACCACAGCTCCTTTCACTTCAGAGTCGTCATCGTCCAGAACCAACGAGCACTGCTCCACTGGGTTGAACACCACCGTAGAGTGGATCTCTTGGCCTGAGAAATCTGAGAAAATATAACATTTTAAATGGTAAATGGTAAATGGACTTGACTTATATAGCGCCTTCTAGCCGATTTTCTCAGCCCCAAAGCGCCTTACCACATTCACATTTAAGAGAGTGGACTCCTAGGATATTGTTTCTGGAATAGCTACAGCTGATACACTGAAAATGCTTAGCTAGCACACCCTTTTCCATTCACTTCGATTGTATTTAGGTTAGTTATACATTCTACAAAAATGTCTCTAAAAAGGTAGATACGTAGGTAAGCAGTGTGTTTTGTGAAATTTCAAAACGGGAAACAATAACTTCCATTGCAGCATTGTGCAAAGTTGTACATGACAACTAAAATGTAATGCAGCTAAGTGTTTTACTTTACTGTACGTCTCCTTTTTACTTCAAGTGACACACACTCATTGTGACTGGGAGGACAACAGGGCAGAGTGAGTGGTAGCCATGGTGGTAGCCTACCTGCTACAGGGATACCAAAGGAACAGCGAGGGCAGCGCACTGTGTCCTGGATGCCCGGGAGAGGAAGAATGTTCCCACACTCTGGACAGAAGTTGGAGTTGCCACCGAAACACGACATCTGGAGGAGTAAAAGGAGCGTCAGTTCTAGACTTACAGGTGAAAATGGAGGACGAAGATGAAGAAGAAATCCTCTCACACACAGTCCCAGTTACCCACTACTGCTTTTAAGAACGCACAGAATTATCAAAGTCGCCACAATTAAATATTTATGTCAATAAATACATTTAAAAAGGTGCACTATGCAGTTTCAGGGGAGAGAAATTTGTTTACATGGGCAGAGCCTTCAGTCAGGTTACAAAACATATTTTTTTCTGCATGAAATTCTTAATATTGAATAGTTCTATATTATGAATAGAAACAAAATCATTTTGAGGCACCTGGTAGGCCTACCAAAAGGAAGCTGTGGTGGGCCATGCTGCTGTAACAACAACACAACAACACAAACAACAACAACAACAGTGAAACAGTTACTTTTAAGGTACAGCTTTCTAACTTCAAACAGTGTTCCAGGGATCCAACTCCCTTATGAGAATATACCAAAGGCAATTTGAATCTCTCCGACACACCTAAAGTTACATAGTGCACCTTTAATACAGGTTTACATTAATATTGTTTTGAGTTTGTACCGGGGCTACATTTTTGATGACAGTCACGCATGGACATATAAGTCACGGATTGTGCTACCCTCAAGTCATAGGCTAACCACCCAAATAAATAATAATAGAAACATGTGAGAATCGCCCGTGAGAATCGATAGGGGGAAAAGCACACATTCTGAGGAAGCACGTGAAGCTAAATGGACCAGCAAAACAACCAATTCGCATAGCAGAATGCCGTTACTTAATTACCTGTTCAATGTGTCAATTATTTTACTACCCAGAGATAAAAAGGCTACCTTATGCAGTTTTCAGCTAAAAGATCCAGCGTCTCTCTCTGCTTTGGCTTTACACACTGCGGGGTCCTTCAACTCCTCGTCGCGTATGTTAAGACGTCATTCACTGTAGTCTACTGACTGACATACAGTAAACAGCCAGCAGATGGCGCTCTCACTCTTGTATAGCTTGTAACGTAACAGTTATGCCAATTACTGACTAACTACTGTAACCACTAAACAACTAGGCTATTATTACTTTCACTGTGTAGGCCTACCACATAAAATGATTTAGCCTATATAGCGGGTCAAATGTCTAATAAACTTTTATTTAGCCAAGTGTATCTGGGACCTTGTAGGCCTACACAATACATTCAACTCAACAATGAGAAGAGATGCTTTGTAGGCCTACCACATTTAACATCCATCTATTGTCCCCCGGGCAGGTATTGGCTCCTGATATCCATAGGCCTACCCAGGCCTGCCCACACAAATGGCTGGGCCCCTGAAAACCTCCAGACAATGGGGCTCCCTTACCCATGCTTTACTCCTATCATGTGTGTGAGTGCGCTCATCCCTCAATAAACACATACATGTATTTGTAGAGAGACTAACTATCTTATCAACAAGGGACTTGCAGGGAAAGTTGGGGGAGCAAGGGTTCATTATTATTTTAAAATAGTAGCACATTTCTGACTTAGCCCAGCATACCTACCAATTTATTTTGATTATCTTACACTCACACAATTTTTTTTACAGATCATCAGATCTCTACAAAATAATCAGTTCACACAGAGACATTGTTCTTCTTTAGTATTCACTAAAGCAAACACTTTTTTGTATTTCTGCACATGACAATAAATCATTGGAAATCTTTTGGTGGTATTGTTCAAATAAATAACACTTAAAAATCAAAATCAACAACAGATTCTTCACACAAAAATTAAAAAGGTCGTTTCTATCTTTCTTTGCATTAAGAACTTTTTAAGGTCTATTTTCATTTTTTATTTTTAGAAACAATACAGAAAGCAGGACCTTTGTGGTTACGGCAATAATTAAAACAGGATGATGCTGCTCGTCAGCTTCATTGTGGTATGACCCGGCTGGTTGGTCAATTGGCCAGGTTTGTGAAAAACTGGTCAGACCTGGCTGGTCGTGTCAACCTGAAGACTTATGTCAAAGCCTTTAGAAGCTATTGTCTCCAAAGGGAAATTCTTTATCACAAAAATGTACTTTAAGGGAAGAGAGAATTTAACATTACAGAGTAACTAGCCTGTCCTCTTTATAAGAATGTAGAAGAACTACAAAAGGTACACAACCTGTTTTTTCATGGGGTCCAAATACTTTTCACAACACACCCAGACACAAGTAGCAGGTACATGTGTTTTCCGTGAGCAGGAACAACTCAGGAAATAAATTCAGCCAAAACTGTTTAATATCAAAACCCAATCCTGTCACCATTTGGCACACAAAGGTTATAGGATGGATTATGTTTGAAACATTTTGAAAAATTTCTGCTTTTCTACTGCTTTTTAAATGGCCCTAAGCGGAGCTGAAGCTCAACTTTGAATAGATATTGACATAAATATCTAAAAATAAAGTTTATCTTAGTTAGGTTATTGGCTTCCAAAGACCATGGGCCCCCCAAGTGGCTGGGCCCTAGATTTCTATTAAGGTTGTAAATATCTAAAACATCCTCACAAATATAGGCCTAACTCTACTAGGGCGTAACTCTTCCATAATAATGAAAGTTACATTCAAGCCATCACCAAATGACTCAACACAAAGTTGATTAAGCCTATCAGCTCCACAAAACTCTCTCTGTATTTCTCAGTATGGCAGCATTTACAAACTTGTGTCGCCTGACGCCCTCCAACACTGTCAGAGGAGCTCAGAAAAATCCAAAGAAGAGCCCAAGAAATGTTTCAGATGTTGAGTCTATACTGCTAAGAAAAAACCTGGGGATGCAGAAGGAGATATGGCCTACAATCCATGCGATCACAGAAGGCTTAGCCTATACCTCATGTGGAGTGGATGCACCTGACAGTCTTGTTGTAAGTCCTTTAGAATTGCTCATGGAGGCAACAGAAGTTACACAATATAGCTTTAATAAAAACAAGTATTTCCTGGACACTATAGCCTCTATCAAGAGCTAGATCAAACTGGTTGGAAAAGTGTCTCGAGCAGCCAGATAGTGTTTAAAGAATAACATCAGCCTTTCCTGTAGAAAGGTTTAAAGCTTATGGAGATAAAAAAAAAAAAAAAATCAAACTCCTTTATGACATGGAGCATTGAGCCATCCAGTTGGTTTCTAACAGTATCCATTACTTTATTAGCCTACTTAATATGTCTTACAAATAGGACTTATTCTTACATGTATTTTTGGGGTTAAACCATATCTGTTTGTGAAACAGGAAGCATAGCAGAATCAAACAGGATGGTGAGAGGAAGCAGAGAGATAACTAACTGCTGATCAGGGCTTTCTGCAGGACACAAGTCAGCTTTTTTTCTTTTTTAATCCCTGAATTCTTAGGGAATGCTTGCCAACTCATGGCTAACCTGACCTCAATTTGTGCACAGCAATTGTTGTTTAAATCTACAAAACAAGCCAACTAAAAAGGTGGAATCAGCAATTCTGGAGTAAAGCTTGTTGTCAAAATCACTTGTCCGAATAGGTGAATATTTCCATCAGATCATTTTCTAGTGGGTGTGTGTGTGCTGAAAAAAAAAATCTGGTGTTAATACACAGCCTAGGTTCTGTAAAAAGGCATGTTGCTATAGCTACAGTGGCTGCTTTGTTTACATACCGGTTGATATTGTCAGGTGTCAGGTCCACAAGGTTTATAAAGCAATAGATTCATAAAATGGCTGCACTTTTTTTTTAGAGCCGATTCTAATTAGCCTGGTTCAAACCAGACCATCGTACTTCATTTCATTTGTACAGAAGGTCTGGAATCGCTCAATTGACAAACGTTAACTCACTTGAAGGCGGGTGTCTGTTTAAAGTTTAAAACTATTGGATCTGCCCAGTGCCACTCTGGATCTGCCAACCAACCATGTCATGCGCCGGCTTCTGAGCCACTCCTTCTGTTCGCTGATTGGACCGGCAGAAATCTGTCCGAGAAAACCTAAGAATATACCGCACACCCAGACTGACTACTGAAGTGAAATGAAAATTGAGCGGAAGTATGTAGGCTGGGGCGGTGCCAGGCTAGATTCTAATCCCATCCTCTGAACAAAACGTCCTAGGAGCAGGGCGGCAAACGTTACTTTGTTACCATGAGCCAACCAAGAGAGCCACATTTAAGACTGAAAACTCTTGACTTCAGGCTCATCATACCTGGCTAACCCCTGTTCATCTTACCTTATAGTACACCACTCTGACGTGGTAGAAATGCTATACAGATCAGTTCATGAGTGTTGAGTTAAGGATGCCAAAATTGTAGTAGTACACTTCATTTGTTACCTACAATCAGAATAAATAAGCCTTGATGGTCTATTGTTTAAAAAGGTGCTACTAGGAACTAAATATTTATGAAACTAGTCTAATGTTTCCTCTGATGATCATAAATGATATGGGACAGCAAACAAGACCATCAGTCAAGAATGCTATTTTTATATAGGTTTTTCTTAATGCCTTTGTCCAGGTACGCTCATTGAGGAACAACAGTGGCGTAGTAAAAACACTACCACTTTTGTCCAAAGGGGGTGCAATAATTAACAACTGAAATTCCTCTGAGCATTTTTAAAATGGACTAAATAACCATGATGACACAATGCAGCTGACTTGACTGCCATCAATGAAAGAGTGACTCCTTCAGCCTGTTGACAAATATTAAAATAGTTTGATTTTATTCATATACTGTATTAAAGTTATAAACACAATCAGGCAGTGTTTTTTTTACACATCACCATAACAGACATGGGAATCAATCCATCTTGTGTATAATCTCCCAAAGCTAAGAAACAGTACAGTGATAATCATTTCTTCAAGCAACTCATCAGCCTTCTTGTTGCAGAAACAAACAAAAAAATCAGTGGTTTTTCAACAAACCTCAACCTTCAGAGACAGATAAATCACTTGGATATAGCCTGTACTACTATAGTTTTATCCTTCATAGTTTCATCCTTCATATAAACAATGTTCCTCTACATGAAAAATACACCCAGTTCACATGAGAGAGTGGTTGAAATGCAGATTATGGAACCCTTTTAAAGCCAAAAAGAGAATAACGGATTAATATTGTATTTACTTTAGCAAAGCAATTCAATTTGTCGAGTAGAGAGGGCTATTCCAAAATGTTAAAAATTCTACATTACCCAGAAAAAAACTAAAACAAATATAGGCCTTTCCAAGACCAGCAAACCAACAATAGTGTTCTCGATATGCTTCAAACCAAAGCTCCTCCCCTCTGTGTTTGTAACCATCAGGGCTTTATGACTTCAGAGAATGACTTTGTTTGGCCTCGGTTCACCACCTTAAAACATTGTATACTAATGTTTTAATCTTCCTTTGCACATATCTCTGCTTCTGATTAGTTTTATAGCCTTATATGATCTAAAGAGTCTGATCAATTCAACAGCTTATTTCAAAAACCTTGCAAAAATGTAGAAAAAGATGACCGGAGATGTTATACATCTCCCTTGTTCTCAGATGATCGCTCTTGCTTGTGCCTGGCATCCAGTGGACTTTCACAGACACTGAAACATGCTCTTCCTGTTTTTTTTGTTGCTACCAAACTCCATTTACAATAGCTGCAAACATCTGAATATATGGGACCCAGAAAGCAAGGCACATAGCCAAAATACGTTTTTTTAAACAAGAGTCCAAGGGGTGGAATTTTCCTTTTCCTTAAGGTTTAAACTCTGTTAAAGTCTGTGTTGTGTTAACTGAAGGAGAAGATTCCCAAAGCAACAGGCCTTGATCTCCCAGCTCAGCTGAGGTGCAGACCCAACATCTGTGCTGCATTTCCTACATGAAGCACAGCTGATATTCTTTGGTCTGAGAGGAGGTTTTGGTTCTGCCTTCCCTCTCCAACACCATTCACATTGTCCAGTGTGTGGATGAGTCCCCTCAGCTCCAGCTGATGTCATACTGTGTCCAGCCCTGTGCTGGGGCCAGGAACACTCTCCTGCCCCTATAGAGGAAACTGACCACCCCTCTGTAGCCTGTACGAGGGACTCCAGACTTAAAGTCATCCATCACTCCCAGGTTCCGAGCAAAGACTCTGAAAGTGTCCCTGCTGGAGTACTGCACCCTGTAGGGCCCGGGGCCTTTCAAACCGCCTTGCTGCAGCTCCTCTATCTTCACCAGGGGGGCGCTGTACACCTCTTTGATAAACTCCTCATCGTACTTCTCTTTGAGCAAATAAGACAGATCCAGTTTGGCAAAAGGCACAGACTCCACGTTTAGCTTAATATAGCGAAGGTACTGGTCAAAGAATTGACCTAAACTGACACCTTTCCTGCCGAAGGTGATGGTGCGGGAGATCTCTGGCCGGATGCAGGAGCGGTCCTTGCGCTGCTCCGGCTGACGCATCCAGTCGTCCCAGAAGGCCGAGGGCCACTTGGGCTCTAGCTCCTCCCACATGTCCTTCAGCAGCATCCAGCCCAGACCGGGGAAGAAGTCTGTTCTGTACAGGAGCTGGGCTTTGGAGGGGTCCACCAGGGCCTCTCGGCCGTTATCGTTCCAGGCAGACACACACCACAGGCTGGGGTCAGCACGCAGGATGGGGTACAGGGCGCGGAAATACTCAAAGAAGTCTGGGGCCACCTAGAGAGAAAAGGAAACGCACAGTTAGTGAGGTGGGATCAGTTTAAAAAGCACACTATGCAACATTTAAAAAATAAAGTATAAAGTCCCACTAAAATAATCCCTCTCAATGATCACTTCTGGCCCACTATATTATGTGGTGGTGTGTTTATCTGCACAGTCCTCCTCTCTCTGGCTGGATTTTACATAGTAGCATTTGTTGGTGTTTTGTAAACAGAAGACTCAGGTCTAAGCTCCACCCAAACCCCTCCCTGCTACTGGGCTGGGCCCCGCGCGAAGCCTCCCTCCTCTTAAAATATTCTTTCAAAAATAATTGATCTATACTTCAATATCGGTCTTACTCTCATAGTTTTGGCCTCTTTTTTTGTAAATAAAATAAATGTATATATATATAATTATTATTAAATCTCTCCTCTTCCTCTATGTTTCTTCTCTGCTCCCCATCCAACTGGTTATCTTTTAGTATGCATCGTGACATATCTTATTACAAACTACAAAAGGGGGCCAGCAGCACCCACCTCCAGGTCATCCTCCACTATGACCACAGTGGACTGGGAGAAGGTGTGGAACACTTGGTTGAGGGCCCAGCGGTAGTGTCTGGCGATCTTGTAGTAGCCCTGGAACTTCCTGTGGTCGGGCCTCACTCGGACGTTGGAGAGGTCGGGCTGCCTGATGTGTGTGACCTGCCCCCCGTATGAACCAATGACGCGGGCTGTCTCTGCGTGGCCACAGTCCTGGCTCACTATGATGGGGAAGAGTTCTGGAGAGGGCCGGTACTGTATCAGTCTGTCCAGGCTCCGCTTCACCGTCACTCGGTCACACGCGATCACCAGTATGGGAATGACGGCTTCTTGGCTGGTGGCCGAGGTTACTGATTTTTCCTTCTCACTCTCTTCCTTTATATCAGTGGTCTGAACGAAGACCAGCTGTTCCAACTTAGAGTCTGAAGCTGCTGTATGAAGGGGACTGTGTGGCTGTTTGGCTCCAGGTTGGTCCCCGGGGTCCTCCCCATCTTGGACAGTGAGCTGAGGGGGCTTTGTGGTGCTGCTGCTGCTGCTGCGGTTGTGGATCCCCTCCTCTTTGACTTGTTTAGTATGGGCGGTCTCTCTCTTCCCGATGTCTCTCTGGCGCGCCCACAAGGCCCTGTGGCTGCCTATCTGCTTCAGGAGCTTCTTCTGGGTCTCCAGCTGGATCTCCACCTCCTCTGCCAGGCGGATCACCTCCCCGGCCAGGTTAGCCCCGTTCCCTTTGCCCCCGACCACCCCCCACTCCTCCTTCCCCCCGGCTCCGCTCCCACGCCGTCCCCCTGGCGGCCCAACGGAGGCCGGCCCCACAGGTACAGCAGGAGCAGGGCATTCCACAGCACAAACAGCAGACCGCCGCAGAGTATTAGAGAACCTTTCTTGCGAACCATGGCCCAAAAGACACTAGGAAAGGGATGGGTGGCGGAAAAACCTGCAGCAAGGAACAAGTGATGGAACCAGAGTTAAAGTCATGGCACAGAGGGCAGAGATTTTAATATCCACTCAGACATAGTAATCATTTTCAAATATCGTTAGCCTCATAGCATAATTGCCTAAATCATATTAACGAAAAGAAGATGTAGAATAGCTGTAGAATATAGTAGA
Organism: Ammodytes dubius; assembly: GCA_026122265.1. Lineage (NCBI taxonomy): Eukaryota > Metazoa > Chordata > Actinopteri > Uranoscopiformes > Ammodytidae > Ammodytes > Ammodytes dubius. Next base: position 7,483,916 of record CM047520.1, read on the forward strand.
TCTAGAGTAAAAGTAGAGTAGAGTCGATATGATTTAGCCAATTATGCTATTTGGCTAACGATATGAGAGCTATCCTCTCCTTTTGGTCAGAAGGAGGACTGGCTGATTTAAAGTGATTTACGTGGTCCTACTGTAGAATGCAAGTTGAACTAAGGAAGTTTGCAAAAGTGCTGATCAGAGTTGAAAAAGGGGAAATGTTGGGGGTGACTTTGTGTTGAGGGAATGTTTGTTACTCCTTGGATGTTATCCTGTGTTAGTCATTATCCTAAAAACCGCGCACGCAAACTAATTAGAGAATGGATGCAGCTCATTAAAACATGAATAAAAAAAGGGCCTTCTGTTTTTGACTCAAGAAATGCAGTGCACATGAAGTTCTGTACAAGTCAAGTATGATTAAAAGATGACAAACGAAAGAAGTATGGGGCTGAATGAGTTGAGGACGATATTTAAGGATCAATATTGCATTCTAAAATTGTGATTATTTACTATGAATTAAAAAGGCGGGGTCAGTGATTCTGGAGATCGCTTGTTGTTAAAGTTGTCAAAATAGGTGTATCTATGGGGGCGCCCTTAGCTCAGTTGGTAGGGCGTCCCCCCCATGGGCCTCGGCCAGCAGTGGACCCGGGTTCGATTCCAGCCCGCGGTCGTTCTCTGCATGTCACTCCCCTCTCTGCCCCATTTCAACTCTGTCTCTACACTATCAATAAAGCATAAAAATGCCAAAAACAATATCATAAAAAAAAAATAGGTGTATATCTCCTCAAGATTTATCTACTCCTGTCGGTGCTGGGTGTGTGCACTAAACTGATTGTGACAAGTGATTTTAACAACAAAGCATTCCCCTAGAATTGCTTACCCCACCTTTAAAAATACTGGCTCTGGTATTGAGGCTCTTCCAGGGCTCAAAAAGCAAGTGTGCTGTCTCTTATCTGAACCACCACATGGCTGTCTCTTGTCTGGTGTCCGTTAACACCTGACCTTCTGCTATATACAGTCAAAGTACAACTTGTCATGAACAAACACGCTCCAGTGCAAATGTTGAAATGCCTTGACACAGACCCTGCGTTCCAAATCACATACTGTTTCTTTTTACTTCACTACATACTAAAGTTACAGAAGAGTTTTAGGGTCACATCATGAAAGAAATAAAAATCAGACAAGGAAGATTTTTTTTTCTTTTTTCATTATGTCGAGAAATGTCGAGAATAAAGACGAATACTCCAAAAAGCTATTGAAGTTAGTGGGGCATTTATGTTTTTTCAGCATACTACAATTGATGTGCATGTATTGGGACATCTTAAAATATTTTTCTGGTATACTAAATAGTATGGGGAGTATTGGAACGCAGGGCAAGTTCTCCAATCAAAATCAAAACTACTGAGGGGTCAACGACATTAGTGTATGTGACAGTGAGCAGGAAAGAAGCTATAGTGAATTGGAGGATGTAGAAGAAGGTCACCCTGCCATTGGAACAAGCCTAAGCCTATCACTACCCATATATATAGGCCCACAGTAATCTGCTAAGGTGGTTAGTGAAAGACCTGTGGCTTTTCTTCGCTGCTCTTCCATGATAATTGATATACTGGTCTGTCCTGTCCACAGGTTTATCAACATATTCCTATTACTTTGGAAAGAACTCCCCCGCCCCAAGCACTATTCTCTCCATATGACCCCACACCCACTGACAGATACACATGAGATGTTTGAGAAATAGCTTGAGCCATCACATGATGTTGGCTCTGTGTTAAGAGGTGTGAGTGTGTGTGTGTGGGACACGCAAAGGTCCAAATAGAATCTTAACCTTTCAGCAGTGTTATGCCTTAACTCTTTTTATGCACCATTCATTGACAAATGATGAACAAGAGCAGATATAAGAAATTGGTGTTGAACACATAGCCTACCAGTTTCTTAGTTGTTTCCTTACAATAATTTAAAAAAAGTGAAACAATGCAGGGAGCATCAGAGGAAACACAGTCAAATGTATATTACAAATCTTCAAACATAGTTCAAAGTAAAAAGGTCAGGCTTTACCTGGGCTGCCAACAACAAGTATTTGCATCATGATAAAGCCGACTGGTTCTTCAAGTAACTGTTCAGTCTATACAACATTTGAAAATTCCTCTGCAACGTAAGTTACTTTTTTCAAGTTTCATCGCCAGTTAATTAGGTACACGTACACCTTAATGCAGTTCCTGCAATACATTTTCCGTTTCATGAAGTTCAATATTTGTGATATAAACAAGGGGAAGGCTAAATAACACACACACACGTCCTTACTTTGTGATATGATGCAAATAAACAGCACAAGAGAACACACCCTCCTCCAACATCCTACATAACAGGTTATTCATGAAGGTATAGGGTTAATTGCTATTGCATTTACAAGTAGTTTTAGTTATAGGTGAACCTGCCAAATGGGTGCATGGTATTTTCCTAATGTGACAATAACCTGTATCAATGCCTTGAAGACACAGAAATAAGTATGTGTAGTAGACACAGCGACATTTTGACAACAATGGATCAATGAAGGTAGAGAAGTGAAGGAGGGACAGGAAAAGAGGCAAAAGTGTCAGGGACATGCAGTAGGAAAAAATGACCAGACTAGCCTATACAACAACACGTTAACTCCAGAGTTAAGAAATCAATAGTATGGAATACACCGTACCTGTACTGGGGGGAAGCCTACAGCTCCGTCATGTCTTTCAGTACTGTGGTCTTGTGAGCAGCTTTGCAGAGAGGAGCCGGTAGTGAGCGGTGGAGGAGGAGGAGGAGGGAACTGTTGCTCTTCACACACTGTACCAGCTGAAAGCCCCAGCGCCCCCCCACACACAGCGTGGAGCTCAGCGCTAACGATCATTCCATCCAGCTAACGCGTCAATCACTGCACTGTGTGGAGTGGCAGCATCAAACTGAACACCATTCACTGTGGCAACCCAAATGAAATCTCCACATTGCACACAGCAGTGCCAAATTGTCTAGTGAACTGAGCATAAACCCAGCTATTAGCCTCATATGCTTGTGTGAAGCTAATATGAACCTATAGCTGACACCACACTATGAGCCAGTCAGCTAGCGTCACACACAAGATATAGTGGATGTTGAATGCACCAAGGGTCAGAGCCGGTGTTTGGTCATCAGGGACATGGACATACATATCTTAGTAGCAAACAAGCTAGCATCTGCTGTTAGCTAGCTAACGCCGAGCAGCAGCGAAGGTTCCGTCCTGACCGCAGACATGGTGCTAGCAGCAGCAGCAGCCGGAGTCCGCCTCACTCACCTCTCTCATGCCTGTGGTCTAGGCAGCTCGGTGCGGCTCGCTTCATCAAAGGAGATGAGGCTCGCGACTTGCTACAGCGCTGACCGGTTAGCTACTGCTAGCTAGCTAATGTTTGCTAATCGAGCCACCCTGGTATTTTCCTTCGGTGTCTCATTCAAAGCACATCTCCGTGTGGGTACAAAGACGGTCTAGTGTTCCCTCTGCTTCCCATTGTGTTCCCGGTGGCTCTGCTCTTTCTCCAAACCCTAATGTTAGCTCACTACTGCGGTGTCCGCTCCGTCCACTGTGCAACAACAATCCTGCTTCAATGTCTGGTAGTCCAGCTGTCTCTGGAGCACAGGCTGCCTGCTCTTCTGCTCTATGATAACGGCATTTTCATTTAACTACTCTAAACTACACTTCCGGATTCTAAACTCGTTTGTTGGACCGAGTAGAACCGATCCGAAGTCCCATCCCGAACAATTTCTAGTAACGTGCTAACACAAATCTGTCATATTGTATAAAATCATTTTAATCCCCTTAATTTGGATTGTTCGTAACAGTTGGCTCCAAAAATCTGTTTCCTCTGTTTTTTTTACATTGTCACTCAAATGATTGCACTTCCATAAAAGGTCCTGTCAGCTTGCTTGTATTCCCTTTTGCCAAGCTCCAAGAACATGGGATGGATCCCACACTTCCCATAATGCAATTCAATGGCATTTTTAATAGACAAGGTGTTCTGATTAAAGATGCCATTGAATTGATACTTATATTTGGCCTAATGTTATAGCCTACATTATCGCAAAACAGGTCTACCTGGCTGTTACTAGAAATAAACCAGCTTTATCAGCAAAGTAGGCTTACTTCGCTTTACTGTGTGGATATCAGAATGCGTGTGATCAATGCTGCTATAACTGCAATTTTCATTCATCACTCCATCCATCCATCCATCACCATCATCCATCCATCCGAATATGTCTAACACTTTTATTTTATATTACCAGGCAAGTAGGCCTAGTGTTTATAATAGAAATTCCTGGATGTTAAAAGTCCATGTGAGGTGGACCCAGCTAGCAGCTCACATGACATGGTTTGGCTACACTTGAGTCAAAAAAATATCAGAAATGCAGTCGTAAGAACAATACTTCCCATTTATACATTTTACATACAGTACCGACTGACATGCAACAGATGTCATGTGCAGTAAACAGATCAACAGAGAATCTCATTGTGTTAATGCCCTGTATATACTCACTTATAGCTGATATGGAGCAACATTAGCATGATTCTTGTTTCTCTCCAAAAGCTCCTAAGAACAACAAGGTCATTTTCTTAACATTAGGCTAAAGTTCCACTTTCTCTACTAGCCAGTGCCTAGTTTTTCCTCTGTTCTATTTTGTACCAACAGTAATGGATTTGGTACAGTATAGTATACACACTTTATACCTGTGCATTACACATTGTAATCCCCAGCAGACTTAAGGCTTGGATGTACTGCTAATTAAGCATCATATGGTTGGACCCTAGATCCTTCGGGTAACAACACGCTGACATCCCAACAAGGAAAAACACCTTCAATCCACTTTTAAAAGAAAAGTGACATCCAATCAATGAACTGCTGACATCTTTCCCCATGGTTACAGTATGTGCAATAACAAGACACATCATGTATGTCTCTTTTCATTGGACAACCTGCCATACCTTGATCTACGGTTATTCATTACTCAGTGCAGAACACAGCAGTATAACAGTCAGATGCTGCTTTGTGATGAGATCATGCAGTAAAGATGTACGTCTCAGACAAAACATTATAAATAATTTAATAAGGTTGTTATCAGCAGTCCACACACAGTTACTGAACGGTCCCCATCAGCGTGAGTTAGTCCCCCTGTGTCTGAGTGTGTTGCAGGAGCCTCAGCTGCTCCTCAATGGTCTTTAGTTCCTGCTGCAGGGCTGACGTCTGACAGACCACAGAGGGGGAGAGGAACACACAAAGGGCTTCAAAATAGGATTCATATCAACAGTTTTATACATGAGTATCTAATTGTGTTAGATCCAGGCATGGGCCGGTATGATATTCTGACGGTATAATAACCTTTGGCAAAAATACCACAGTTTCAGGGTATCACTGTATTGCGATTACTATTATACTATGTAGGGACGAGGGAGGGGACCGCTAACTGGCTAAAAGAACCATTTCGCTTACTGAACCTTTAAACCAAATCCTAAATGGACCAATAGCGGCTCACCTTAGTATCCATTTGCTGCCTGACATGAGAGGGGACCTTGGTCAGGTAGTCTGAGGACTGGACCCGCCTCAGGATCTCCTCCAGTTTTGGAAGAAGCTTGTCTCTGCGCTGAGAGAGCTGCTGGATCTGTCTGTCAAGCTTGATTCCACTCTAAAGGAGAGAGCAAATCATACAATACTAGATGTTAGAAATGATTAAAAAAACCTATAAGAATGATTAAGGCCATGACATTCACCTTTTTTTGTAGGATTTCTGAGGGAGCACAATGCAAAGTCAATGCAGAGTCGTTGTATCATACACACACAGACACAATGTACTGATAGCTGTGCATCATAAATCAAAGTTTGAAAATGGAACTGGGGAATGCATTCCATGAAGATACAAAAATAAGATGCACTTTCGTCAAAAAGAGAGGCTACTGTTTAAAAGAAATCTGGCAACCTGTCATTCATTTGATTGAAAAGTTAATATGAATGCCATTGTCATATGAAATACACTGGAACTTATTTTTTTTTGTTTTCAACTCATTTATTGCATTTGATGTGTGTGTAAGTGTCACTACCAATTGTGTATGTATGTGTATGTTCGTATTGTTTGCTTGTAATATAACTTTTCAAAATCAATAAACAGAATCAACAGTCAGCCCCTCCCAAAGCCCTCTGGAATTTGTCTGTAACATTGGCACAGCTGTGAACTTACACATTATTATGCTTCTGTGAGATAACAAAGGGCTGATGCTGATATACTGTACATACCTGAACATGGAGGTGTAGCTGGCATGTGTGGTCCACGAGGCTGACCAGGCTGCCTCTAGGTGGGGGAGTGGAGTGCTGGTCTGCCCCCTGAGGACAGTGGATGTGGAGGCTGGAGATCCGGCTTAAAATCTGAACGGCTGAGCCAAAGTGAAGCAGGACCTGGGCCTGACTGGGTGAACACACTGCCCACACTGAATGAAGCACACAACATGGAGATACACGGGTTACAGGGATTAATAACAGGGATGGGACCGATCCGAACCAATATGGGTATCAGGTCCGATATCGCTGCAATCTACATATTAGATATCGGACTGACAACTCCGATCCGCGTACCAATCCAAATTCCATAGTCTGTTTTTATAACATTTTAAAATGTATTTTAACTATGAAAGAAAATGTCATTCTTAAACCATAGCTATGTGATACACCACACGTTTTAAATATGTTTTGGTAATTCATAAGTTGAGTTCTGATGTTCTTTTGTATTCAAAGCAGTTCAGATAAAACCTTAATACATTTCTGTATATTTTTGCTCTTTTAAATTAGAATTGCTGTATTGCTTAAGCCTTCCTAATCTGACACATTACATCACCACCAACAAAGAAATATATAATAATGATGGTACCAGGACAGTATCGGTATCGGCCGATATCCAAAACCCAGATATTGGAATCGGATCATACTGAAAAATAGTGGATCGGTGCATCTCTATTACTTAACTTTGTAGCATTCATTAGTGGAGTGTTTTTAGTTGGGGTTTGTGGATTGACTTACTGGCAGGCCGTTCTTTAGTCATGCCACACTGGGCCCGCAGTGCACGCGCCTCTCTGATCACTTCCTGGACCAGCTGGAAGTCTCTCTCCTCGGAGGGGAAATGCCAGTGTGTCTGACAGGATGGAGAGGTGAGAGGAAAAAGAATAAAACAACTCAGCTAAACTAAATGGAAAGTTGAACATCCAGCCAAAAAGCCACAGAATCCAGTTAGCATTAATAGGGCGAACAGGATGACGTGTAAGAGCCTAACTAGCCAATAATAACTTCAACTTCATGGTCCGGTTTGATGGCAAAGCACACACCAGTCTAGAAGTAACTAACCCAGGGATATTGATCGATGATATTGATATTGAATATTATCGACTTCACCCAAAGCATTCTAAGCAAACTACTCTGGGCTTTTATTTTGCTAGGGACACCACCCAAAGACGATTTTTATTGGTTTAAACTTTTGAAGAAATTCAAAATAAGCCAGAGCCAGTTTCACCCATAGACATTATAAAGGATAGACGCCTCGTTGGCCGCTACTGCCTATTGGCGCTGACGAGAAATGCGGGCGCCATCTTGGAAGGGTCACACGTTCCACTCAGTGTAGTCTGTTTGGCAGGTGCAATGAACTGTCAGCGCATGTAATTAATCATATCTCATTAAATACCAAACTGATTTTCACGCGGTTTTCTTTGCTGCAAAGATCATACATCTAGCTAAGATACAGGGCACAAGTTTCGACGTGTTTTAATATTCATAGTGGGCTTAACAGTCATAGAAGATTCTGATATGATATAAGTAACCAGACGTCCGAGATCAAAACGAGGAACATCCCCCGAAAAGGGGGAAAACGGAGACATTTCCAGTTTGACTAGCAATCTGATTGAAAAACCTAATGAGGTGTCAACAAAACGGGAACAGGTAGTTGTTTCTGTTTACAGGGACAGGCAACCAACAATGGGGACGTCTGGTCACCTTTATGATAGCCTATGTGATGTAGGCTATGATAGGTATTTTGCAAATCACACACTTTAGACTAAATATGATAGAGAAGCAGAAACAGATAGGGGCAGTAAAGTCAGCTATTTTAATAAGTTAACAATATATGATTAGGCTATATATAAATATATTTATTAATTTACAGTGACGAGCATACACAATAAAGACAATCACAGGGATAACATAAACAGAGAACAGAAATAAAATAGGATAAAATATATTAATTTAAATAAAGTAGGCCTATACAAAATACAAAACAAGAGCAAAAATAAAATACTAAATGAACAATGAATTCAGCTAAAACAGTTACAGTCAGATGTGTAAAATTCAGAAATCATAGATTCAAATAAACCAAGAGTAGAGCAGTCATTTTTAAGTTGCTCTGCAGAGCATTCCATGAATTAGGGGCACTATACATGAAAAGGCAGTTATTCCTAAACTGGAGTTAGCTCGGGGCAATTTAGGAGGAGTAGTCGAGCATGGTACATATGATGTTTCCCATGAAGGCATTAAATATAAATAAAAACCAGTGTATATAATATCTCATTAAAAGAGAAGGACAACATGAGTGTTCATGTAAAAATATGTTTTATTTCTCTAATTTAAAACACAAGCTTGTTAGACAATTGCCTCTTAAAAGAGGACGGGATTATTTAAAAGCAAAGTCTTCTTGGTTGTCCAATGTTCTATACTAGGGGGGGAATACCAAGTTCAGTCTAGTCTCGAGTTGGTTCCTCAGACACAGACAGGAAATCAATGCGTGCCTTGCAGCGCGGTACATTTAAAAACACATTCAATACAAAACCACAGCAATCAAAAGTATTAAATTAAGGGAAAATCAAACAACAACAGCAAACAATAATACTCAAATGCATAAAATAAAGGTAACCATCCTTACAATCGCATTTTACTCCGAAGAGAAATTCAAGCGAGGCGAGTTTGGCAATGTGGTGCAGCCTTAATTTGTGAAAGACAGACACAACCAGTGACAACAAGTCGGAATGGTGGTTGTCGATGCCAAACTGTGTCTCCTCCTCAATATGTTCCCCAAGCAGAAACACATCCTCCGTTTCAATCTCCTCCCGGACGAAGTGTGTGACTCGGACGTCTGGTTAATATCATATCAGAATCTTCTATGACTGTTAAGCCCACTATGAATATTAAAACACGTCGAAACTTGTGCCCTGTATCTTAGCTAGATGTATGATCTTTGCAGCAAAGAAAACCGCGTGAAAATCAGTTTGGTATTTAATGAGATAGGCTATGATTAATTACATGCGCTGACAGTTCATTGCACCTGCCAAACAGACTACACTGAGTGGAACGTGTGACCCTTCCAAGATGGCGCCCGTATTTCTCGCGCTCAACGCCCAATGCGGCGTCTACCCTTTATAATGTCTATGGTTTCACCCCTCTATAGCATTGTAAATGATAGAGTGTGCTGCCAGACCGTAGTGTGGTATGTCTGTGAGACTAGTTTGAGCCCCCACAGTAAATCTTTTCCATGATGTAACCCTTGTTGTGAAAAGGGGTTGATGGTTGTGTAGTCCTACCAGCTGATTGGATGAGGGGTAGGGCTGCAGACACAGGCTGGACTGGGCAGCAGCAGCAGCAGGGCTGAAGGGCTGGAGTCTCTGCCACAGCTCCTCGGTGATGTAGGGCATGAAGGGGGAGAGCAGGGCCAGGGACATGGACACACAGTGGTACAGCACACTGCTGGACACCTGCCTGCTGTCACTCTGCTCAGCCAGCACCGGCTTTACACACTCCTACGCAGGCAGACACACACACACACACACACACACACACACACACACACACACACACACACACACACACACACACACACACACACACACACACACACACACACACACACACACACACACACACACACACACACACACACACACACACACACACACACACACACACACACACACACACACACACACACAACACACACACACACACACACACAACAATGTAATAACAACGCATTATGTAATAAAACGTCAAAATGTAATAAAATGTCACTCCATGATGTAATAACACCCGCACTAATAACTGTAATATCTTCCACATTTTGTAATAAACAGTCCAAACTGCATATGTCATACATTCTAACCAGTTGTTGTCTCAACAACTCAAACACTGTCAATGTGTTTACATCCATATCTGATATAGCATGAGGTAAAACTAATCTTTCCTTTATTAAACTGAGCAGTAAGTAGATAACTGCTAATACAAAGTGTATATATAATAATGCCATGTGAAAAGTGTCTGTTCTTCTCACCATGTAGACATCACAGAGGCTGTGGACCCAGAATGACTGTAGGGCCGATGTGACAGTGTGCAGCTCATAAGCCTCAAAGGCCTGCTCACACTGTGTCACTGTGCTGTACAGCCGCGAGCAGATCCACTGGTCCATGCTGCTCAAAGGGAGCGTCTGCAAAATATCAATGGGGAAATACTGTTAAAAGGTGCACTATGCAGTGTCAGGGGGAAGGGGCATTTATTTACATTTGTAGAGCCTGCAGTTACTTTACAAAACATATTTTCTCTACATGTAATTCTTCGTATTATATTATATCATACATAAATCAAAACAATTATTTCAAGGCACCTGGAACCAAACGTAAGACAAGAATATGTTTGTAAACCAAACTGCGGGCCCAGCGGCTGTAAACAACAACCGTGAAACAGTAACTTTGCAGGTAGCTTTCTAACTTCAAACAGTGTTTGAGAGTTCAAATTTTCCTGTGAGAGGGGGCGGCTTTAGCTCAGTTGGTAAGGCGTCCCCCCCCGGGCCGGGCCCAGCAGCAGACCCGGGTTCGATTCCCGCCCGCGGTCGTACTCTGCATGTCACTCCCCTCTCTGCCCCATTTCACCTCTGTCTCTCTGCACTGTCAATAAAGCATAAAAATGCCCAAAAAACATCTTTAAAAAAAATTAAAAATAAAAAAAATTCCTGTGAGGAACGTTTGTTTATTTATTTAGAAGAATATACCTGTTCACTTCTCTGAGACAGCCAAAGTTACATAGTGCATCTTTAAAGGCACTACTGTAAAAGCCAGTCAGAATGTTTAGCTACTCCTTTGAACCTGTACTACAAATAGACTATTACATAATGCTTTAGTTAGCACCAACAAATAGGACAATGGACAACATCCCAGGCCTTAATGCCATAGGTGTGTTTTTTTTATATTGTGAGTGTCGCATTAAACTGTAGACCTTTCATATTGCTCATGCCTTGCATGCCCATGTTGTCTTTTAATCCTTCAATAAAGCTTTATTTGAAGTGTAGAATCACCATGACGCATGGACCCAATAAAATGCATAGGACAAAGCATAAGCATACAAATAATAATAAAGACCATATATATCTAGCAAACTAGAAGCAAAATGTGTTTCTCATACAAGTAGTGATTAAAGATCCTTCATTAAATACTGTTAAACACGGTCACGGCTTTTTCTTGTCTAAAACTTAATTTGACAGTGAAGCCAATGCTGCTGCTTTATCATTATTAGCTGTACCTCTTCCAGCGTTGTCACTTGCGTTGTGTTGTCACTCAACACTCCCAGTGTGAACCTCAGGGTCTGCCACATCTTATTACAGAAGTGTCTGCAGCTCTGGACCCGAGACAGGGACAGACTGATGTCTTCTCCTGATAAAGAAGGCAGACAGAAAGCATTCACAAGTTAGAACTCATAGTGCGAAGGTAAATACTTTGAAGGTGAATAGTTTGGGATTACTTTCAGATATGCGGTGTTTTTACTGTTTAACTTGCGACCATTGTAAAAAAAAATGTAACATTATTTCTTGGCATTTCAAGCTTTATTAGATAGTAAAGAGCTGAAATGGGGAGACAGAGAGGGGGGGGTGACCTGCAGTAAAGGTCCACGGGTCGGATTTGAACCCGCGACCACTGCAACGAAGGCCAGAGCCAATATGGTACGCGCTCTATCCACTACGCCACCGGAGCACCCCGATCATTGTAAACTAAGATAAACTAGTGACTGGTGTGATAAAGTTTTCCCCCCAATGAGGCTCAGTCCTCTCAGTAGCAGACCCGGGTTGGAATTCGGCCCGGGTCGTTCTCTGCATGTCATTCCCCTCTCTACCCCATCTCATCTCTGGTCTCTCCAAAACTGTCTAATACAAGCAAACATGCCAAAAAAGGAAGATAAACAGAAGATGGATGAGAGTCCCTCACCCTGCATCCTGTGAGAGCAGAGGGCCAGTCTGAGAGCATCGGTCCCACACTGAGGAATCCCCCTAGGGAAGGCTGTCCTCTGTGGGGGGAGCAGAACACACACACACACAACACACACACACACAACACACAACACACACACACACACACACACACACACACACACACACACACACACACACACACACACACACACACACACACACACACACACACACACACCACACACACACACACACACACACACACACACACACACACACACACACACACACACACACACACACACACACACACACACACAGGTCAGAGAGGAAGGAGCCAATGTTATCAGTCAGACACAGAGGAACAGATAGGAGCTATAGGGGAGCTGACCTGTGCTGCCATGGCAACCTGTCGCTCCCTGGGGTCAAGATTTCCCTCCTTCACTTTCTCCTCAAGTCTCTAGAAGGAACAAGGAAAAACAACAAAGACAATTATCTTAAAGGAAAAGTTCAACATTTTAGATTTCTAGCTTTTCCCCTCCCTCTCCGGGCTCAAGAAAAGGCGACAGAAACTGTTCTTGTAACTGTGCGTGCATCTTTGCTTTACAAATTGGCAAAGGTCACTCATCCAGGTTAGCTTAGCTCAATCACTGGTAGTCAATGGGGAGCAGGTCAAAAGATAAACTTTACAACGACACAAAACTCTCCTGTGTGCTTGCTGGGACTTGTTTATTTACCACTCTATGTTACTCTCTATTATATTTACATCACTTGAGAATCAAATACATACTGAAAAGAAATAAAACCAGCCGTTATAGGCACTTCCTGGTTTATTTGCCCTTATAATATTTGTTCCTGGACATAGCTTAAACATGTGCTGTGTGAACTTTGTGTATAGGTTGTATTGCTTTGATGTAATTGGTTTCAGAGGGTTCTATTATCTGGCTCACTCTTGATCTCACAGTGTGTCTCAGGTTATATGTGACACATGACATTAAAAAGCATGAGCCAGACACTAGCAGTGCAGAGCCTCCTGCTGCAGGCCATTGGTCTACCTACCTCCAGGGAGACGCCATGTATAACATCTAACGGGTCGATGACATTCCCCAGAGATTTACTCATCTTTCTGCCATGCTGATCTCTGACCATAGAGTGAAGTAAGACCTGATGGGAGAGAGAGAGAGAGAGAGAGAGAGAGAGAGAGAGAGAGAGAGAGAGAGAGAGAGAGAGAGAGACAGAGAGACAGAGAGAGAGAGCGAACAGGAGGGGTTGACTTGACACCGGGATTCATCAATAGTTTCTGTACAAACATTGGCTTTTGGGATAGCCTGGAAATCAAGACCCTAGAACATTGTAGGGTCTGGCAATGAGCAATAGACCCTCCCAACTCAAGGGGCTAACTGGTAAATTAAACTTTTGCCGTGGTTGGTCGGCAAAACGGAAAATTCATATTTCTTGCTAATGAAAGATTTGAGTGCTGTCTTCTGTAAAATGTTTATAAAGCAGACAAAAAATCTTTAAGTGTCGAGGCCAAAGCCATTTCAAACAATGTATCCGCAGTTCCGCACCCATCTTTGTTGTTTGCTATCACGACGGCGGCGCAGCACTGTTGTCATCCGGTTACGCCCGCTGCCCATATCAGATAGTACGATTTGATTGGTGACTCTGTATTTTCTGACATAGTTAATGAGCTCCAATGGTTTGTGGCCCAGGAGTAAGTTGCAGGTCAAATTGAAATGTGCAAGTAGCGAGTCTGGATTTCCAGGGTATATATTTCTGGGGGAAGTTTCTCATGTTAAAAGAAATGAACCTGTTTAAAAGGCAGCTGTCCGGTCAGCTCCGTGCCCAGCATCACCATCCTGGCCACCCAGAAGAAGATGAGGTCGCTGCCCGTCTCCAGCAGGGAGTTGGGGTAGAAGCTCTGGAGGTCAGCCGTCTGTGTGGGGAGAAGTGTGGCTGTGGTTATTTTGATTTGATTTGATATAGGATCCCCCATTAGTTATTACCGTAGAAACAACTATTCTTCATTAAGGTTTCACACAAAATATGTAACAAAACAAGATGTTTGACATTACATAAATACTTCCACATTGTTAAAAAAAACACAAATACACTGGAAGAGATATTTAGTTCTACTGTTACATTCACATTCTCACTATCATATGCAGTTGAAGATTATTTCTAATTCACACATGGGCATTTTACGGCCCGCGGGCCAGACCCGGCCCGTGGGCTGTCTCAGTCCGGCCCGCGACATCCACGGAGAAAAGAAGAAGAAGAAGAAAAAATCCCGCATTATAGAGGCATGAGTTTGAACTGCTATACAATCTGATTGCAACAGAGGGCGCTATTTTAATTTGGAATGGGTGAAAATGCGCTTCCTTGACTCTTGCAGACAGTTTGATGATCATCAGGATGAGTGCTGTGAAAAAGAGGAAAGTTGATTCGGAATGTCGTGTTTTTAACACCGAGTGGACTTCTAAATATTTTGTTACTCATGTGGGTTCAAAGGCTGTATGCCTAATATGCCAAAATGCAATTTCTTTTTCAAAGAATATAATATAGTATAATATAATATAGTAGGCTACCAACTTTTTGGAGCTTCACGGATACAGAGACAATGTGTGCAGTGCACTATCAATCGGCAGCAAGATAACTGCCAGAGTTGTTAAAACAGTGTGAGTTTCGCAAACGTTTCATGCGGCTCTTACGTTCGTTTTACATGTTGTTTATTATTTCATTTTTTATTTTGTTAATGTGTATGTGTATGCCTGTTCGCAAATGTTTAATTGAGGACGCAACATAACGTTCGCAAACGTTTGGTGTGGACGCAACCTAAAACTGCCCGCTCAGCTTGGAGGGAGGTTTTCCGTGAGTAAACAATTTGTGTCAAGTTCGCTCCGAAACAGAGTGGGAGAGTTTATAATTTTTGTTGAACGTTATACCAAGCCATTCTGCCTTATATGCCAGGCGTCATTAGCGCATTTCAAGGCTTCAAATCTTCAGCGCCACTTCAGCTCTCTCTCCATGCTAAAAGTAAGTCCCACTAAGCAACATGCATAGTAAGAGAAAAACGTAAATTGTTATATTTTGTTTGTGGACTTGGTTGAACTGAGAGTTTGTGTGTGAGGCAGTGCACACAATGTTTATTGTTGAAAATGACTGGCCTGTCGTCTTAGTACTGTAAGAGTCCAGTTCTGTCATTATCACAGGGGCGGCCTTAACGATCTGGGGGCCCGTTTCAAGTCCTAGTGTGGGGCCCCCCGTTTTTTTTTTTAAATAATTATTTCTTCATTGAGTGATGCAGGTCTGTTACACAAATATAACAGTCTCACTGAATCATAGTTAATTGTTGCAGAGTTGTTAATTGTAATATTTAAAAAGGGCTAGTGAATAACACAATCAAGCCCACCAAATCTATGTACCGGTAGTTTAAAGTAATTCTGCACTAAATATTTCATGTTTAAATTTTATTTCCAATTGTGTGGCCCTTCACTTACTTTAACGGAGTCAGTATGGCCCACTGGAAAAACATATTGCCCACCCCTGTTCTAATTGCTATTTTTAGTTTATTTAAAAAAAAATTATCTCACTTGTAATCTGTGTTAAATGCAGTGGTACTAGCATGTTCCAATTTGACATTGCCCTATACATTCAGGTGTATGATACAAAGAGATAAGGCTGTTGATTATTTATTTATTCTGTTTTTTAGACCTATTTTATTTCTGTTATTTCTTATTCTAATATTACTCTGATATTCTAATGTCTCTGTGCGTAGGTCTGTATGCTTGTCTTCTTATTTGAAAATTGGTTCTGCTTTATTTTATATGGTTAAGCACTTTGTAATAGTGTTAAGAAAGGTGCTATATATAAATAAATAAATGTAAAATGTGAAAGGATCTGAAGTTGCAGTACCTGCTCGGGCCAGCCAAGCATGGCGAAGGGAAAGAGGCCAGAGGAGAACCAGGTATCCAGTACATCAGGGTCTGTATAAAGGATGGGAGGAGATTGTTAATGTGATGGCTATGTGTGTGTGGAGTAAGGGTTCTTCTTATTGGCTAATAGGAACAGAATGTCAGTCACCCTGAGTCAAAGTCATGTCTTCTGGCTTCACTCCATATTTGACAGCGGCTCTCTGTCGGGCCTCGTCCTCACTGCGCCCCCACACCCAGCGCTCCTACAACAAACCAACATGCACACTGACACTTGGGACACACTTATACTTGGGATACACTGGCCTTGTGTAATAAAGTTAGCTCCACATCAGTAAGTAAAAGGTGCACTATGCAGTTTCAGTGGAGGGGGATTTGTTTCCATTAGCAGAGCCAGCAGTAAGGTAGTTCACAAAAATATAGTTTCTCTACATGTTATTCTTAGTATTGAATCATTCATCCTAAATCAAAATTATTTTGAGGCACCGCAAAACCAAGTGTAAAAAATGAATAGAATATGTTTGTAAACAACACTGTGGACCCATGCTGCTGTGAACAACAACAGTGAAACAGTAACTTTTCAGGAAGCTTTCTAACTTCAAACAGTGTTCCAGGGATCCAATTTTTACTGTGAGGAACGTTTTTTTATTCAGATTTGAGGTACTATTTTCACTTCTCTGAAACACTCCAAAGTTACATACTGCACCTTTAACCTTTAGCTCTAACTACTCTTCAATTTTCGACCCTAACATTTCAAAGTAGTATGACTGGTTTAAGCCTATACATATCCACAGAGAGCCCAACCTCTTGTTCATCAGTGGCATTAAGAAGCTCCACTTGGTACGCAGGGATCTGATGACCCCACCAAAGCTGTCTGGAAATGCACCAATCACTGTGAAGCCAAACACAAGTACATTGTTGACAGGCCATATGTTGAAACAAGGACTCATTCATCATCAAGAGTGGGGTGATTTCACACTACTCACACACACACACACACACACACACACACACACACACACACACACACACACACACACACACACACACACACACAACCAATTGTTCATACTCATCCCCACTGCTCAAACACAGATAATTTAGTCCAAGTAAAAGGTCAAAGGTCAGCACAGCCCACCTGATGTTGCCCAACCAATTCTGCCATGTCTTGGTGTAGAAGTGAGGGATGATCTCCAGCTCTCCATCCTCCACAGCCTGATATGTAATACAAATAGTTCCATTTGACAGAGTTGAAGGGATGAGACTCGCCTATTCTATTATTGACACTATTCTGAGCTTGACACAGTTACTTGAAAACCTGATGCACCTAGAAACCTTAATATGGATAAGGTTGTCCCTAAATATCAATCAGTACACATACCTGTATAGCTCTTTTAGCCATTTCATCACAGCTCACAAACCACTGCTTCTTGAGGAGAGGTTCAATGATGTCTCCAGAGCGACTGAGACAGGGAGGAGGACACATGGGCATAAGCTAAAGACACAAGGCACAAAAGCTAGAAGAACATTACCACGCTGCAGCCTCCCTCATCTGAGAACCATATTAGAACCATACGTGCCTCAATTACATTCAGTTTGACCAATAATCAACTACATCTCTTGTGAAATTATGAATGGCATCAGAGTGAAATATGTTGTGACACAGGTTTAAAGTCCCAAAGCCACATTCAAGATGTGTAGCCTGTTGAGCAAGTCTGCTTTATAAATGAAGCCGACAGACAGTTTTGTCATTAATTAGCTACTTAAAGGTTCAGTAAGCGAAGTGTTTTTTTTTTAGCTAACTTCCTGTCAGTGACTGCAGTTAGCGGTCCCCTCCCTCGTCCCTACGTCACCACATAAATGCACTGCAGTCTTCAAGCAGCGAGTAATCTAGCGCCATCTCAGATCCGTAAGTGCGATAAAACATGTTAAAACTTGTCTTTAGAAAAAAGGTAGAATAATATACCTTTATTACACATGGCACATTCTCACTACAATCAGATTCAAAGACGAGTGCCTTGGTTTTCTCTTGATGCTCACCAAAGGCACAGTTTAGTTTGAATGCAATAAAGCCTGCTGAGTGGACAGGAGACAGTCGGCGGTCTCACATAGTCTTCATATAACAGAGAAGATGGGCATCAATATTAAATCAGCATAGCTATCTAGACTCTAGATCAACCACATAATGACTCACCATACTTTAGAGAAACACTAAACTCTTATGTCTGCAGCCTCTCTTTGTGTATGTGGTGTGTTGTGGCGGTGTGTGCATTGATTGAAGCCGTAATTTGCTCTGAGTGCTGCAGCATTCAGCCTTCTTCAAGACTGTGGTGATGTATTGTTGTTATATTTTCATTGGCTGTTACTCACTAATGCATTGAGGTCTAACAAAAGAGATGCTTCAAATATTTGTAAAGAGGATTTTTCAAGTATTCCATGTTGACACACATAAGTACATAGTCAATCATAATGACATAAGCACATCATAATGAAATGGGTTGACTTTTCAATAATGATGGGATATTAACAACAACAACAACAAACATATATACAGCACTGATAAATCCTGTTTTCTGATTGGTCAATCAAAGCATTCTGGATTAGTTATTTCTGGATAATGACAGCTATCAAGGATACTTACCTGTTGCTATGGACCTATGGATATTGTTCTAATGGAATCACTGGGTCTACAAACAGTTAGGCCTACTATTCCTTACAATGGAATACTTCTTTAACATGACTTTGAAAGTATGTTGAGATCAGGGAACCTTGGGGTCATGGTTAATGTCTGAAAAAGACTTCAGTCAAGACGACGTGACGTGAGTTTGGCCACAGAGTTAAATAGTTACCATAGTTAAAACTGTACTTAAATCAACACTTTACATCAATTCATTGATTCATTTAGTTAGTAGCCGTGTTATAATGTAAAGCGAATGGGTCCCAATCAGCACACACACACAGATACAGCAGCCTGCAAAAACACACACACACACACACACACACACACACACACACTCACACAGGATAATGCGGTGTTATCTAGAAGCTTGTTTTTTTTTTGCAAAAACTATTTTTGGATTGGCAAAGCAGAGACCAAAATATGCACAAAAGACATTCCATATGAGTGTGGTGTTGTGTGTGCCTGTGTGTGTGTGCTTTCTCCCACCTGCAGATGGGTAAGGTCATGGGGTGACTCTTCTTTCCTCTGAAAATCTTCTTCTCAGCCAGGGCCTCCACTACCCGCTGTCTGGCATCAAAACGCTTCACTCCCTTCAATCAGACACACAGAGACATGACATGGTGAAAACCTGAGCCAGTTGAGCTAGCACATATCCTAATTCCTTCGTGATTTTCTCCACTTATGACATCTATTGCAGCATGTCCGTCCTGGGAGAGGGATCCCTTACTCTGTCGACTCTCCCTGAGATTTCTTCAATTTTTTTTATTCCCGGTAAAGGGTTTTTACTGGGAGTTTTTTCTCAGCCGAGCTAAGGGTCTAAGGGCAGGGTGTCATATTGTATCATATATCATATTGTATGAAATGTAAAGCCCACCGAGACAAATTTATTTGTGATTTTGGGCTCTACAAATAAAACTGATTTGATTTGATATCCAGATGGATGACTTTTGTATTCACTTTTTCTGTTCTTTTATTTATTTGTTTTTTTATACGCATTTTATATTCTGTTCTTTCTTATGACATCAAAATGTTTCTGTGCGTAGGTCTGTATGCCTGTATTTTTATTGGGGATAGGTTTTGCTTTATATTTCATTGTGAAGCACTTAGTAACAGTGTTAAGGTAGGCGCTATATAAATAAATAAATGGAAATGTGTTGATGCACCTGCAGCCACTGTCCACAGGGGGGCAGCATGGACCCGTCTCCTCCAATCACAGTGAGGCGCGGCAGTGAGTGTCTCTGGGACAGCAGGAAGTCAGCGTGGTCATGAGCGGGAGTCACCTTCACTGCACCTAGAACACACACACACACACACACACACACACACACACACACACACACATACACACACATACACAAACACACAGGTTATCCATCATAACATAGTATCAGAGCAGCATATCCAGGCTGGACAAAATAACAGGAACAACACATTTTACTCTCTGACAAATGATGAGACTTGCCCTGTGTTCCAATCCCCATACTTTCTGCTATTTAGTGTAGTAGAATAAAGATTTGGTGTCAGAGTGGTCAGAATTTGGTATGCTTAAAAATACCCGGATTCCCTACTACATGCGGTCGAGATTTTCCAGTGTTGAAATCAGGATGCTCTTTGGGGCGATTCTGACCCACAATCCAGTACGCACCCGAAGTGACGTCACATCGACGGAACCTCCGTATGAAAATAACCAGGGCTGAGAAGGGTATAAAAGCAAGAGGCAAGATCAAGGCCCAATGTTAGGATGAAATAAATAACTAAAGTATGTCCCAATTGGATCAATGCCTTCTGAATGCTAACTAGATTCTTTTAAGGATCAGCTGTAGTTTGTAGAATAGAAAAAAGAAAGAGTATGCGATTTGGAACACAGGCTATGATCAGACAGTAGTGTTTGTGTTACCAGTTCCTAGCTCCATGTCCACCATTGTATCGGTGATGATTGGCAGCAGTCTGTTAGTGAAGGGATGTCTGCACTGCTTCCCATGAAGGGCCTAGAACAAAGTGCACAAAGCAGCAGTGAGTAGGACTGCTCCATGGTCAACCTGGATCTACAGAGATGTGATGCAGTACGATGAAATACTTCACATGTTAAAGGTGCAGTGTGTAGAGTTTATTTTCATTTTTCAGGATGATGCCATATTTAGTAACTAGCTTCTTGTCCTTGAAGGCTACTATAGCTTCTGTAATTATTAAGGGGGAGGGGTTAGCAAGGGAGAGTCACAATCTAGTACCTTCACCAACAATGCCACTAAATATTCAGATATTACACACCACACCGTTAAGTAATTTTTGCTACTTTTTGGTATTCAGATTCCTTTTCTTAAGTGCAGGATCTGAGTATTTCTTCCACCACTGACCATGGTTGATTCTATCCATATGATCCTCCCCAATCCTAAATTAAAGATTTATATATATCTTGCATACTGCACCTTTAACTAACACTGAAATAATTTTTTGTTTATTATACTAGCCTGATATCGAGGGTCGTCAGGGTGAACTGCTACAGCCACGTCACCCAGCATGGTCTCAGGCCGAGTGGTGGACACCGCCACCTCCCCAGCTGAAAGATACAATGGCTTCATAATGACACAACTCAACAGAACAAGCCCAAGCTAATGTATCATATATCACAAATACTCACCATGGCCATCTATAGGGTAGGCAAAGGTAAACATTGTTCCAAACTCCACCTTGTCTTCATAACCGGGAACAGACAACATGGTGGGCCCAGAAAGCTCCTTGGAATCAACCTGACAAGAAAATCCATCCACACTTTGAAGGTGTTGTGCATATACAATCGTCTACAAATGTCCTGTTGTTGTCAGTACAGCAAAGGAATACACAAAAACAATGTCATACTGTGTAATATAATAACAAAATGTGAATGCTAGGGCTGTGTCTTTGTGGGAAAATACAGTATACATATATATATGTATATAAATAATAATATTATATATATATTTTTTTTAAGGGTTTTAGGACACACTTTAACTTATTCTACTGTTCATCAAATGTATTTTTAAATTGTAATTGACTATGCTTAGAAATGTATTTCAGGTGAGACAAGTAAACAAATACACCAACGTCTTTTTTCCAAGTATGAAACCAAGTCCATATCATTGGCTAGAGAGAGAGAGAGATGATTTAAACAGTAGCTTCTGGTTGTTGATGTGCCTACACAGCTACAGTATGTGTGTGTGCTAGCTGCTTATCTGTCTTGTGCTATTTGTTAAATAGTCCATGCAGGCAGTGTTGTTTGACCTCTATGTCTGAGATAGCAGACTCCAGGGCACAGCTCCAGTTGACCAGGGCTTCTGAGCGGTAGATGCGACCCGAGTCACACAGCCTGACGAAGGCCTCGGTCACAGCCCTGCGGTAACTCTGGAAGAACAATCCATCAATCCACCATTTTAAAAAGGAACATCAGAAATCATTTGCAACAATCAACACTTACTGCTTTGAAAGAGATATGTTCCAGGAGGTGGTACATTAAGTAATGAACATAAGATTGATTTTTTTTGGGGGGTACAGACAGTTCAGTTAGTCAATGCCACACCTTTGCTTAAATTTGACTGCAAACCTAGAAATAGATAGTAGAATCTTAAATATTAATAGTTTTTCTACATTAAATGTGTCATTAAATGTTCCTTGATCCTCACACTTTGTAATTATTTGCATGTGTTAATGTGAAGATATCATATATTTTCATTGTGGTGGTCTCAGACTTTAGGAGCCTGTTTGTATGTGAGTAAAGTCTTCTTACTGGATCCATAGTGAAACAAGCTCTGCTCCAGTCCAGAGAAGCTCCCAGCCTCCTCAGCTGCTGCTCAATCTCTTCTCCCTTCCTGGGACATATAGAGAGACACATATAATTAATATAAATCAATCTAAATGTGGTGTTAATGTTCATATTACTGTTTATTGTGTACTGTGTACATTTGGACAAATTGTATTTTGATGCTTCGGCAACATTGTTAGTGAAAGTTTCATGCCAATAAAGCCCCTTTGAATTGAATTGAATTGAATTGAATTGACACACAGAAACACACACAGAGACACACAGCAGCACACAACTAGTCAATCAATAGTAGATGAAAGCTGATATACTGTGAACGTAGAGAGAGAGAGACTCACTCATTCTTCCATCTCCACACTTCCTCTAGAAACTCTTGTCTGGTGAAGTCGTGTCTGCGCTTTCCTGTCTCCCTCAGCAGTCTCCTCTCCACCACTGTCTGAAACACACACAACACACACACACACACACACACACACACACACACACACACACACACACACACACACACACACACACACACACACACACACACACACACACACACAACACACACACACACACACACACACACACACACACACACACACACACACACACACACACACACACACACACACACACACACACACACACACACACACACACACACACACACACACACACACACACACACACACACACACAACACACACACTTCAAGATTTACATTTTTGTATGTGCATGTACGGTATGTGGGAATCTTAATGAGAACCAACATTATTTACCACCTCATAATCAAACAGCGAATATGCTGACATGTCAGACAGGTCAATCTATGGAGACAGCCTTTCATGTGCATGGCTTTGAGGGATGTATTTATTACCATTTAACCATTGTGAGCATATCCATAGTTTAAACTGTCATGAACAATGAAGTAGAAAGGAGATTGTCCTACCTGTGTTGCGATGCCTGCATGGTCACACCCAGGGAGCCACAGCACTCTGTGTCCCTGCATCCTTCTCCTGGTGGAATACAGTCATAAATAGAACTGCTCCATCAATAACACACTATCTGACAAATTCAGCAAGTCATTATACACACAACATGCTGCATATCAACGCTGTCTGGTGGAAACCTTGTATCTCCATTTTTCTTCTTATAATTTCTCTTCATAAATCAGTGCTATTGGTCTGTGTGTTTTTTTTTATTAAGTTTTAACCAATGAAAAGTATTCAAACGGAACTTGTGAATTGACGACGCAGAGTTCATTTCTTTAAAAAAATACAACGTTTTTTTTCCTTCTCTTTTTTTTCTGAAAAATGACTGTTTTGGACATACAAGCTTTCGGCTCGACAGTGAAGATAAGTGTTGTAGTCAGTTACCGTCGAGCCAGGGCGTCCTCTACAGCCACAGTCAGCGCGTGGCCCAGGTGCAGCGTGCCCGTCACGTTAGGCGGAGGGATACACAGAGAGAAGGTCCGGTCCACAGCGTGAGATAACCTCTCCTGACACACACCACAGGACATTATAAAAGTTTCAAATGAGATGAGAAATAGACAGCACTCATGTGTGTGTGCCAGTGATAAAAAACTACCGCTTTTTTTTGTCCAAAGACGCTAGAATCAACCAAAAATGAATGTTCCTCGTAGCAACTTACATATAATTTAAAGGAAAGTCTGTATTAAAGTGAAGTAATGGATGGACAGTGGTATTTCTTAATCCACTTGATTTCAGGTTAGGTGGTTAGATCCTTGGCCCCGCCACAAGTCCAAGTGTCACTGGACAAGACAATGAACCCAAAATGTCTCCCAATAGTTAGCTTTCATTTTTTTCATAGTTAGCATGGTTGCTGCTGCTATCAGTGTATGAATGTGTGTGTGAATGTCATAGGTGTGTGTACAAGAAAAGGGCTTCACCATACAATAAGTATCACGTTACATGGCTATATTGGATGATATATCACAATTCATTGCTATTCAATGCATATTGCGATATTTTGCGAGATTCAATGAAAATATAAAAACAGAGCTGAAATACAAGTTGCTGTGTAAGATCTAGGTGGTCTTATTACATCACATCGTATTGATAATTAAGCGCAGACTTTAATTCAAATTCGAAAACCCTGCAATTGGAGACAACTAGCCGTACTGCAACATCTACATGAGCAGAGGACGTTGTAGTTCACAACCCATTTAAAATCTGATTTTTTTTATCTCTAAAATATCGATACTGGAGCTGACGATACGATACAGAATACAATATTGCTGCGGTATCGAATTATTTGAGCACAGCCCCAGAATGGCACAACAATTCTCTCTTATGAGACAACGTGTCTCAATGAGCTTACCTGCATAGATAAAGGTTTAAAGAAAATAAGTGTTGTTGTGTAAAATGCTCACATGTTGCTCTGGACTGAAGTATCCCTCTTTCTCCCACCACTCATACCAAGAGGCCTCCACATACTCTGGACTGTACGAGGAAGGGAAGAGAACGCTAGTGTCTGCAACAACAACAAACATAAAAATTAAATAAATCAAAAGGTGTCTAAGTGTCTCAGATAGACAGAAACAGGTAGAATAACATGGTGATGGTAAATGCAGTGAGGGGGCGAGGGGGTTAATAGTGACCTTTCTTTGTCCCAGAAGGAGTGTCAGCAGTGTACACGATCTCCTGCTTCTCAGTCCATTGCACTGCTTTCTCTTCAGCAGTCTGCAAACACACAACATGGCAAAGTTCAATAAGTGTGGGGTCAAATGTTGCTGCCAAAACCTTTTATTGTATCATTCCATCAGTGAACACAACTGTCTTCAGCCAATATCAATACCTATGTAAGATTTTTTTTTCTGCATCCATGTTGTGAAGTGTTGATTTGTAATGTAGGCCTATCCAGTTTGCTGCACTAGTTTATGAGGGTAATACTGTGTGTGTCAGACAAAACAAGTGGTTACTATTAAATGAAACAATGTCACCACCTTTGAATTCGTAGAATGTTCTATTGTTAACCTCTTTATTTTACTGGGCAAATTTCATATTCATAAAGCCAAACACTCTAACTCAGCCACCCCTCCCCCCCTTTTTTTAAGGTTATTCTTCAATTGAAATATTTTCATTTTGAGAAATGACATGTCTTTCAGTAACTCATTTTTACTCAGAATTATTTATTAAAGGAGTGTCAGCTGTCAACAGTGGACGTGAGTGTGTCATGTGTGTGGTTCCTACCCACCCCGCTCTGTGTGGACAGTATCGCCTCGTCTCGCTCTTGCCTCCGTCGCCGTTTCTCTGCTCGGGGCCGCTGAGAGGACGAGGAGGAGGATGCTGGAGGTTTGGAGCCGAGTCTGGCTGCTCCTGTCCCCGCAAGCCTCACACCGAACCCCGGCACTCTCCTCCACATGCTCCTCTAGCCTGATACTACACACACACTGTCACTGGGATTCACACAAAGTACAACTTTTTCTACACGTCAACAGTTCATATTCCGAACACCGTATGCTGACCTTTAACTGGGCCAAATAGTCGCTGTAAAGGCGACAAAGTTCATTTCTATAATGTTGTTAATTATATGTAGACATCACATCACTGTGTAACCTCGGATGATAACTGGGATACTGTTTGGAGGACCCAATTTATTGACGGACTTGACTGGTGACAGGAAATACATGTCTTCTTCTCTGATTTGAAGAGTCAGTTGTAATCCTTTTTGTCGCATTACTGCCCCCCTCTGGAGTTGACGTAATCCTACACTGTCCGGTTTGTACAAGGTTTAAAATGTATATTGGCTCATATAGAGCTGAACATATCTTTAAGATATTCTGGAAGGCAAATATTAATAATAAAAAAAATAACAGATCATAAAAATAAATAAATAAATCAAAACTTTTGCAACGATGATCACTTCCGCTCACAGCAGGATATATTGTCTGTCCGTCTGGAAATAACTTCCCCACAACAACTCTTTTTCTGTCAAGGTAAACCCAAAAACAAAGCGCATCCTGCCTACTTTTTTACACATTTAGCTATTTACCAAAACACAGTTTATCACAAAATCAATATGTTTGTGTACTGTATCGTGGTTATTGCACACATAATATTAGGACATGACGCAGTGTTTCTGTGACGTTATAATTCACATAGCTGCTCAGTGTTTTGAAGTAAAGTCATCCCACTTCCGTGTTGTCGCTGACTCATGAAGCAGCTTGACTGTGTGTGTTAGCCACATCTCAGCTAAGTGCTCACACCTCCTATTCTCCAGGTTAGCAACCGCCACTTTGGATAGAATTAGGGATTTAAGGAATAGAGGTCGGTCATTGTAGCTTTAATACAATTATATTGCAAACTTACTGTCTTATCTTTTTGACGTCTTAACGCTAAGCTATCGGTAGCGCTAGCAGAGCAGCCGCAGATATGGCGGAGGCGTCCGGGACATCGAGTGAGACGATAACGGAGACGGTAACGGAGACGAGCACGCCGCCGCCGCCCCAGCAGGTACACACTTGCACGGACACAACGCTCATATTAGCAGCCTTATGATAGCAGCTTATCAAGGCAGGCAACTACTACATAGGTATATGGAAACGCCTTTCACGTCAGTATAACGGTATGCATTAACAGCTATGGGAGGCAAACAAACAAACAAACAGAATGCCATTACCACACTAACAACGTCCACAGCACACACACACCTATTCAGACCTGAGCTGAGCCTGGAGGCCACTCATTTAAAGGATTAACAGTAAGAAGAAACATTCATCTGATACAGTTAAAGGAAATCGTTATAGTCAGACAAACATACTATTCTAGACAGTAGCGTTCGTGTTTGGTGTATGGGAATGTCTGTAACCAGAAGAGTGGAAGATGTTTTAGCAGGACATTCATGCCCACCATGTTGCTTTCAAATAATTCAACCTAACTCCACATTTTAACATCGCTTAAATGATACCTTCTACATTAGCTTCTGCTCAGGACTGCTCAGGGTGTTTATAACCTAACAAGTCAGAGCCAGCTCTCATTGGCCGATTGACCTGTGACGTGTTGTACAGGAGGGGCGGAGCCTGACCATCAAGCTGAGGAAGAGGAAGACGGAGAAGAAGGTGGAGTGGTCCAGTGACACGGTGGACAACGAGCACCTGGGGAGAAGGTCTTCAAAGTGTGAGTCTATGGTCCTCCTCATCAGCACACACACCACCGACATGGAACTCATGCGGGGGGGGGGGGGGGCAACCTGAGTTTGTTACGCCTTGGTTACACTATAGGTGTGGCAGGAGCCTGGCAGAGTGTGCCGTGCCTCTTTTTACTCAGGTTCCCATGTTGAAAGGTGAAACTGTTCACACATTTTGCCTGGCATCTCGTCCCTGAAATCAGCCACCATCTCTAACTAATCACAATATGACATGCAATGATTTGATTTTTGTATTCACATTATAGCGTGACACATGGAATCAGTAGAACTGTGATAATGGGATGTGCATTGCAGATACATGTTTATGCCTCAGCTGACAAAAGAAATAATAACAAACGGCCCCCTGTCTGTCACACTTGATAATCACCCTGTGAAGGTGTATTATTATTACATGAAATCACTATTTTTAGCCACACTTTGAGGTTCTATTTCTGATCAGCTTTGTATGCACAGGAGCTCATGCAGTATTTTGGAGCTTCCAGTGAGTCAGTGAAGGCATCCTTTTGTAGCTGTAGATCAATCCTAACTGTGTGTGTGTGTGTGTGTGTGTGTGTGGGGTGTGTGTGTGTGTGTGTGTGTGTGTGTGTGTGTGTGTGTGTGTGTGTGTGTGTGTGTGTGTGTGTGTGTGTGTGTGTGTGTGTGTGTGTGTGTGTGTGTGTAGGCTGCTGTATCTACGAGAAGCCCCGTCAGTTTGGAGAGTCTTCGTCTGAGAGCGATGGAGAGGATGATGATGATGATGATGAAGGCTGTGGCAGCGCTCACTGTATCCTGGGCCACGGGGGCGGGGGGGGCGGCCGGGGCACGGACAGAGTGGCACAGCGCCCACTAAAGGCTCACACACACACTAATGAGTAGTGCACGGCTCACCATTACAACACCTCACTCTCTGTTTTTGTTTTTTAAGTTCCATCACTTGAGGTCAGTGCAAAACCTGGATGCTGCATTCCAGTCATGTGTCAGACACTGTCCACTTTGCTGGAGCAGGATCACAACATGGACATTAGCCTTTCAACTGCTAGAAGCGTATGTCAGTCGTGCTCAACTGACACATATGTCACATGGAGCGGTGACTGCGTGTCACATATAAAATGTCTTTTGAACTATTTATCACAAAGGAGACGCGCTGTGATGAGTGTCAGAATTAAAAGAACCATTCCACGTTTTTTGAGGCACAATTGAGGCTCTTTTACAATAAGTCACACACTGTATACTTAACAATGTCACTCGCATTTTTAAAATGATTGGATCGTAGAATTTGAGAGGCACTCCTGTTTTTCCAGGGTTGGGTCTGTGAAAGTGCTATAAGGGTTTGCGATTGACAATTATTCTCATCGGCGATTAATCTGCTGATGTTTTTCTTCAGTTTTTGTCCAAAAGCCCAAACATTTTTCCCTGTCCCATATGCTAATGTTCAGATATAATAGCTGATTAAAACACTCAAACAATTTTCAATTAGTTTCTGTTAATCTTTTTTTTGCTCATCTAAACGTTCTCAACAATAGTATATGTTAATGTAATTACTTTGTGAATTTTAGCCCTAGTCCTAATCACATAACCGCAGATTTGAGAGTCCCATAAATAAATGTATTGACATTGCAGCATATTGGTCTTAGTGACTTGAGGAATCTCTGGAATGCAGCATCCATTGTATGTATGTGTGGAGATAGAGAGGCCATCAAACCTTGAGTGGCTCGTTTCCTTTAAGACATAGGTAATTGTGTACAACAACACATCACATTGTTTCTTAATGTTTTATTTATTTCCTGGTCTTAATTCCAAATGTACTAATTGCTTGACATGCAGTGGATCACAGTCTGTGTGTTGTATCATTGCAATTACAAGTGGATGACGACAGGACGCCAACAAAGATGTCCACTCTTGTATATGTTGATTATCTGCTTTTTGTTCTGATTGGTAGATCAGTTTGAGTTAATGCCAACTTTACCATGACTGTTGACAGAGCCAGTGATGACATCATAACTACATATGAATTGTCAGTACGATCTGTTAGCCCCTGGAATATGTTATTTTGATGTGCATAAGTTCATTCACTTGATTCAACAAAAGCTGTTCTCATAGCGACAATACCTTAAACCTGCACTCACACAGTTAGCTGGATCATGACTAACACCTTTAATGGTTAACACTAAAACCTCAAGTCATCCTCAGATACAGTGAACAATTGTTTTATTTATCATTTTACATCAAAACGTGTCAAATATTAAGAAAAAAACAACCAATTATGTTATTCACAATTTCAACTATGATGAATAGTAAAACACATATATGATCAATCAGGCTATATCGATTCAGTTCAAATAACTAATCAGATAGCTAACTGCGTCTCAATGACCAAGTTTAAACATACAAACTGCTCAGTCAATGAGTTCAACACATTGTTTAACTGTGTCTCTAGTGCCTGTTATTGGTAGAAAGGTTGGTCTTAATGTATCCTCCTATGTTGGGAGGACTGAATTATCTAGGGAATTTGTAAAAAAGAAATTAAAAGACCTTACCTGACTAACATCATGTTGGCCTGCATGGATGTTAAGCTATTTCATTGGCTTACACACTTGGAAAAATCAGTCAGCTAAGTTCAAAGTATGCCAGTATAACTCTCCCCGGTCATTTTAGAGATATCAACTGGACAATCCTAGAAATTCAAGAATGCTGTTAACAGTTGTTTCTCTGCGTACGATCAGTGTTGAATACGGTAAAAGTAAATTTCTGTTCCCATTCACTTCAGCTGACTGTTGCCCTGCGTTCCAAATCACATACTTTTTTCTTTTTACTGTACAACATACTATAAAGCATGCTGGTTTCCATACTTCAAAATGCTTTTGGATGTATTAGGCCACCTTGGTATTTTTGGCATACTGCATTTTGACATGCATGTATTGGGACATCCTAAATCTTTTTTTCTGGCATACTAAATAGTATGGAAGTATGGGTAATTAGAACACAGGGATGGTCATAAAAAATAATCTACATGTTGACGCTATATCCTTTAATTGAAAATGATGTATTATTTTTTCGTCGTGTTGAATTGATGTGAGGTCAAATGAAGGTGAAGCTTTCTATGACTGACCATTATGATCCAGCTAATGGAGGTGCATGACTGATACTCATGTCTCAGCTATGATTCATCACACCATGTTTAATATCTGACAAGTGGTGTTCAATACACTTCAGTTCATTTATGCCACAACTTTTTATGTACGTACTATACACATTGACATTGTTACATAATGTACATTGTTCTTGTACTGGTAATGCACCTTTCTGTATATACTATTAGGCATAATAAGAGCAGATTTAATGTGAATTAAAAGTTTTGAACTGTGAGTAAATTGTCTTATAAAATGTGGTTTTATATATTCAGTTGGAGTATGACACTAGTTATATGTGAAAGCTGTTGCTATAGCGTCAAGCCAGCTCTGCAATTATTTCAGCTCTGTATTTTTAGTTAATTTTCATTTTGGTAGAAGAACCAAAGTAAAAAGTAGAGTGAATATTTGACTAGGGATTCATCATATGGACTGAATGTGTACATTTGCACATGTCTGCTAACACTATCTGTTTTGACTATGTAAAAACAGGGAAATGGTCTGCTTTACATTTTTCTCAAATTGGAAAACTTAAAATACTAAAACTGATAAAAAAAAAATTCAATGGCATTCTGGACTTTTATCTGATTTACTATTATTTTAAATTTTATATCGAGCATCAACAACCTTCAGTAGTATACATCAAAACAATACCAGAATTCATATACGCTGTAACACATGATTCTTATTGATTCAATTGCTAATTGTTTTCTTGATTAATGATTTAAAAAAAAATCTGTTTGCTAAATATCTTTAAAAGACTGGTATTGCCATATTAACATTCAGAAATCAAATATATCAATGGCTTTTGTTTAGCTATAAAAACAAGTCGATCTGTTTTTTTTTATGTTTTCAATTTTTTTCATTCAAGCTACCTGTAATCCTTCTGTTTTAATAAGGCAGTATTTTTCTTAGTATTTTATGAAGATGAGGTTGTAACTATTTTATTGTATCTTGGACAAACAAATGGACAATGGACATCGTGGTTAGAGTTAAATGATTTCATTTCAATATGACATTTTACAAGCTGTTGTTACACAGGTGAGCAGGTGTGATGCAGGTGAGGAGTGCTGAGTGAAACAAACCATCTTATTGCACTAAAACCAAGTGAGATGTTTGGTTCTTTATGTTGCTGTGCCTTTAAGTCTTAACCAAAGAAAAACACAAACAGAGACTGGTTGAAAAGGAGTGGCCTGTACATTCCAAATATACCTTCAAATATCAAGGCACAGAAAATGACAAAATGTGTTAAGAGAGAACACATTCAAATGTGCTGGTATAGTGACTCCCTCTACAACAAGCAACAATAAGCAATAACATTATTCACATTTTATATTATTTTTTTAAGAAACATCAATGGAACACACATGTTATAAAACTGACTGTTACAATAATCCATGTCCATCCTCCTTTTTCAGTTCAACATGTGGAAAAATACATCCATACAAAACAGATTTGCCAGTAGGAAATGATGAACATTTGATGATTTTAAAGTTGAGAACAAGGAGCAGCCAACACTGCTTAGGGGGTAAGATAGGCTTGTTCCTAGAAAAAGAAAACTCATTGAACTCCATTCAATTAGTGTTGAAAATACATGTTAGCAAATTTGAGGTCAATGTTGAGTTGAGGGGGACATGTTATGGCTTTTAATATTACATATTTTGTAGTGTGTGAGGTGTAGTGGATGCTACTTGCTTGTCCCTTTTCACAGGACTCCCTCCCATTCAGCAGAATAGACATTTCACTCACTCCAGTAAAGGCACATTTATAATCTTATGTTCCAACTTAAATGACCCCATGCTCTGATGTAATAATTAAATATTAAGCAACGTAATATTAATATAATAGCAGAGCCATGTTGTGGTTCATAGTGTCAGGGAGTGTACTGTATAGAACAAGGCTATATGACACAGCTAGAATATCTTGTATAGTTTACAAACACAGTAAGTCAAAAAGGTTCTAGTGGTACAACATTGAACTGACAGGTCAAAGTTGAACAAAAAGGACAATAGATACATTCAAGCAAGTCTTACTGAGAAAAGCTAGTGATCGCACCAAAATAGAAAACATGCATGCATTTATTTAATGAATTAAAGATGGGATAGGACTATTGCATGGGGGGGTGACAACGTAATAATGTGACGGTACCTGAAGGGAAAAGCATAGTGGAAAAGACAAACTCTTTCCACCTTCAGAACTGACACTTCTATGGTTTCAAACTGGAGTCTGATGGGATAGATTTTTTGACAGAATGTGCCTTTTTTTCTGTGACATTTGTGTTCCTTCACAAGGCATGTCTTCCATATTCCACAGGGACAATGGAATATATGTTTGGTAGCACTTCAGGTTCGTGTGCCCTTGTTTAAAAGTGAAGGGACGTCTCTCTTCTTTCTATCCTCCTACCATGTTTTTGCACTCTTCTTCTTGTTAGATATTAGTGGTTTTGCATGTCTCTCTCCTCCTGGTGGCGATGCTGAACATTACTCCACATTTCAGCTCCTGTATTTGGGTTGTGCTTTGTTCATTTGTAATCACCCAGAATGCACCACACACAAGAAGTCACCTGGACCCACACTGCCTGACTGTCCAAACAAGAACAGTTAGCCCCACAGGACAAATGATTCTTCCCTTAATACTGCCTTTTTCTTTTTCCTTTGGCTCCTGTTAGTTTGCATCCTGATTGTAGTAGTATTATTATGCTTATTATGGATAATAAACACTCAACATTGTGGTTAAGTGAGGACAGGCAGCGTGTATATAAAATGCAGTTCATTTGGTGTTGAACATTGAAGTCCGCCAGTCAAAGTCTGGTGTGTGTAGTCCCACTGTTGGCCTTCTGATCTTCTCACCGTCTGTGGACAAACACACACACACACATGCTCATATTTAAAACAGCACATTTCACCAAACCACTTTCATTTACTTTTTAAGATTTGAACTCTCCAAAACAGCTTCATCTTTATACAGAATGAGGAAGGATTCAGTGCAAAGAACGTCAAAGGAAATCTTTTTTTTTATGCAGGACTTGTTTATCAAAAACTATTCAAATATGTTTGACTACGGTGCTCTGGTGGTGTAGTGGATAGTGCGTACCATATCGGCTCGGGCCTTCGTTGCAGTGGTCGCGGGTTCAAATCTGACCCGTGGACCTTTACTGCAGGTCATCCCCCCTCTCTCTCTGTCTCCCCATTACAACTCTGTACTATCTAATAAAGCTTGAAAATACCAAAAAATTATCTTAAAAAAAAAATATATATATGTTTGACTAAAACTATCAAAATAAAAAGGGATGTGTTATAGACACATCAAAATGCATATTGAAATGTGTATGTCTTTTAAGTTCAAAGGGTTTACTTGAAAATAGATCCAAGCAATTAATATTACCAATGGGTTACCTCAAAGGCAATCTCTCCACACTGTTTTGACTTTGGTCTTAGTTTTTGGCATCATTTCTATCTTGATCAATTGTAACCAGCCTGTCTGAATCTCTGGCTCATAGTTTGGTCACTGTTTTTTTTTCTCAATATCAGCCATTTTATCAGGTCTGCATTATTATAACCAATAGACATATACAAAACAACTGTATGCACCAATAATAAAATGTCAGACAGACCTATACTTTGACAACAAACAACATACAAGTTGGTTCTGAGGTAAGTTCCATGTATCCATGTGGGAAAAGGGATTTACTACCATAGCAGTCTGGTTGACCTCATGTGAGCTTTGTTTAGGTCACACACAGCAGTATGTCACTAAACAACCAACCTCTATACAAACACATAATAAGTAGTTATTATTTCAATAAGTCTTTATTCCACTATCTCTGTCAGCCTAATGGTGGACCATTGCTCTGTCAGCAATAACTGACTTATCTGTGTCTCTCAGTGGTTTATCACCACACAATGTCACACTATGTTTTCTATGGTAACAGTATGAAACATGATTGTGCGCGGTCATAATGTGTGTGTGTGTGTGTGTGTGTGTGTGTGTGTGTGTGTGTGTGTGTGTGTGTGTGGTGTGTGTGTGTGTGTGTCTCACCACAAACAAACATCCCTTTCTAGCCCAAGGTTAACTACAAGACATTGCATCCATTGTGAATGCCTTCATTAAAAAGGTAGAGTCAGTGATTCTGGAGAACGCTTGTTGTCAAATTCACTTTTTGTAAAAATCAGTGAATATCTCCTCATGTTCAGCTACCTGTTAATACAGAGCCTAGGCACTGTAAACAGGTGTGTTGTTAGCTACGGTGGGCCCCCATTTGTTTACATACGACTTTACAGAGCCTGGGCTGTGTATTAACACCAGTGTTTTGTTGTCAGCGCGCACCCTGGTAGTGGATCATGAGTTCATGCGTTCTCCAGAATGGCTCACTACACCTTTAAGAAAATGACATGAAGCCAACAAGCATGCAAGTTGGAAGTAAAATCGTACTTAAAATAAAACAGGTAGTGTACAGTTACAGGCTGGTTGGATCCCCAGCACCGGACAGGATGGTGTTGGTAGTAAAACTGCTGGTATTACGTCTACGGTGCCCACCATCTCTTCTCTACCATTATGTCTTTGAGCAAGACACTTAACCCCAAACTGCTCCAGAGGGGCTTTACTATGGCTGACCCTGCACTCTGACCCCCTCCTGACGTGTGGTGACTTGAGAGGGGAGATGTGAAAAGGAAAAATTCCAATGTAACCATTGACCAACTTAACTTAATGAGGAGCCGCTTACCTTCACTTTAACTTGTCTTGACTTTCTCCATCACAGACACAAGCTTGTCATTTTGCTCCGTGCTGCTGTCCATCACGTCCCCATCAGTCTCCTTCTCCTCCATCTCATTCCCTTCTTCCTGCATGTCTCCTCCCCCCAGCAAGACGCTCTGTCGCACGCTGACAGAGATCACCACTGCCTGGATGATGCCGTAGAGCAGGGTAAACTGGGGCAGGTACTCCTGGACCAGCCACAGCAGGCCCCCCATGCCCACCGTGGACACAAAGAACATGGCCATGCCGTGGAGCCACAGCCTGAGGGCACCCTGCACCCCCAGCACCTCCAGAACCAGCTTGGTAGGAGGGGACACGGTCCACAGGAAGCCCACCACAAACAGGTCAAAGAGATGGCGCAGGAAGTTGAAGCAGATGTCGTGGTGCTCCGGCTGGACGTCCACCTTCCAGCTGTTCATGAAGAGACGGAAAGGAGAGGAGGAGGGAGGGGTGGGAGAGGGAGGAGGGGTCCCATAGTCAGACATGTCCCCTGCAGCGTCCGCGTCTCCGCTCCAACTGTCATGCTTCTTCTGTCTCAGTCCGCTCCCCTGGCTACTTCTGGGCCATGGAAGGTAAGAAGAGCCGGGGAGATATTTATTCCACCATCTGGAGACGTGCTCTGAATGTGCCTCTGTGGTGTCCTGTTTCCCCGCACACAGGTCTTCAACTCCCATGGGCTGGATCTTCTCCTGAGCCTCCCAGAACTCCTCTGCTACTGAGCTACTGCTGTGCTGCTCACTGTGTCTCCAGCCTCCCCACACCCAGCTAGTCCAGCCCCTGATGCCCCCCTGTGTCTGGCCCTCAGCTGGGCCTAGTTTAGTGTACTGGGACCCTTCACTACTGCTGCTGCTGCCCTTCCAGGAGCTCAGCCAGCCCCATGCTCTGCCCACCACTGCTGTCATGTTAACACTCAGCTGACTTGGAGTTGAATTCAAAACAGACACTCAGTTCTTAGCTGTGAGTTGATTGGTAAGACATGCGTGTTCTGCCAGTTGACTTGTTGCAATACCTGTTTATTGGACCTGGCCTAAACCCTATGACGTCATGAGCTCATAGACACACCTGTGGGGTGTGCTGGAGCGCTATATGATATAAAAAAGGGTGATCCCACTTACATGAATTCCAATAGCCTTTATGAAATGAGAGCAGTTATTAGTCTACATGTCTGGTTTGAACCCCGCGACCTTTTGGAGCTGCCAAGGATGATTTCACTAAGTGAGCATTAGGCTACCTTCACATATGTTTTCATAGGAGTTAGCATACGGGAAAGGTTGAGACAACTAACGCTAACGTCAGTGCTCCATTCGAACTTGTTCAACTTTTTCCATTGTCTTCAGAAGCAAAAAGCTTCACTCCTCATACCTGCGAAAACAAACAGGAGACATTCACAACAGGAAAGGAGAATTTAACTTATCCTTTTTGAGTCAACAGAAATTAACATTAGCATTTAGCTAACGTTCCTGTAGGACAGGTTTAGTATCGTCTTAACACCTGTAGGCTTTTAATAGAAACAAAGATTGGTCAGCAAGCAAAGTGTCAGCTGGTTTGACGTCCACGAACAAATGTCGGTAAAATAGTTGTCAGCGTGTAATGTAGCGGAGGTGATAATGTACAAATGCTCACCTTCAGAGACGTTAGCTCAGACCACGTATGACGTATCCCTCCGCAATAACACCAAATGACTGAACAGTTCCTAAACTTGTGTATACCGTGAAACAAAGCGCCGTGTTGGCAGTAAAAGCTAAGCTAACAGACAGCTAGTGTAAAAACAGTTGTCCGGTCCGACTGCCAGCTCGAATCAAACCTTTAGCTCATCCGAGGACAAAGAACACGAACTACCGGCCCAGCCTACACCTTCAAAATAAAACCATGGTTTACAATCTGCACTTCATACTAAGGATATTTCCTTTTTACAAAACTTAAGTAAAATGTTATTAGTGGCCTACTTATTCCGTTATTTGACCTACTCCGAAACGTGACTACAGGTTTAGCCATTTAAATAGATATAGGATACAGCATTTATTTATAGTATGGGTGTGGTCATATGGTTTAGGGAACATACGGTTTAGTGCATGTTGAGTCTTGCCTGAAGCAAAGGGGAATTTATGATAGGACTCCCTGTACAATTGGCCTGAGCTAAATTGACAGACAAGTAGTTTTCAGTCATTATGCCGTGTCAGATGTCACTGCATGACTAGTGCATAAAGCAGCAGCTTTGACTTTCAGCTGGTTCAAGGCATCAACAGCAGTGAATCTTGAAGCCAATCATATTTTATATTCAATACAGCCATCAGATAAACAGGAGTACAAGTAACCAAAGGAATACTCCATAATATTAATACTGAAGTGTTTATACATCACTCATGTACTTAAAGCCCACCTTAAAGCTTATAGAGCTAATTGGATTGGAGTCAGACTAACATCACAAGGAAGAACAAATACAAGTCTGGAATACTTTTTCAACCATTTATTACACATTTCAATATTCAATCTTGATATAGACTTCTTGCAGCAGTCCTCTTGACTGGCACTTTGCAGCACCTGTGAACAGACGGAACAGGTAAAGGTCAGAGTACTGGTGCAACACTCAGCCTCTATACTGGGATGGGGTTGTGTAGTCAGTGCACTGTGAAGACATCTTCATGCTTTATCAGAGACTCTAGTCTAGTGAGTCATCATTCCACACAGAATAGAACAGAGGTGTGTAGATGGCACACTTACCGAGTAGAGCCTTCTCCCTGGTTCACAAACCTAAAGAGTAAACACAACACAGGATTACAACCAGGTCTAATGTGTGACGTCTGGATTGACAGTACTGTGTATTATGATCAGTGCACTGTGAAGACATCTTCATACTTTATCAGAGACTCTAGTCTAGTGAATCATCATTTCTTCTCCCAGTATCTCACTGTTTCTTCTTCCACCAGGACACTTACCAGCAGCTCATGGCTCCAGCTTCACTCAGTGTAGGAACACAGTCCTGTAGGAGGGAGGGAACCAGCAGCTAGATCATGTAGTCCTGAAACACCAAAAGGGGCAGACGCATTAGTTAGTTTAACTATGATTTATTAAAAAGTATGGATTCATTTGACAGTATTTAGTCGTTTGAGATTTTGAAAAACGAAACATTTAAGAAATATGGGATACTAGATCCAAGTCACATTATGTGGCTGAAATAACACTGGGGAGTTAAACCATTTACTGCTTTGATTCAGTCCAAGTGTCTCAGTGCGCTGCGAGTAAACTTCATTACTGTCAGTTGAACCAATAAATGCAATCATCATCGACACCAGAGCTACAGGAGAAAAGCATTCTAAACCCCAGTTGGAATCACCTATTTTCAGTCAATTCAAATTCTCTTCTGATCTGTGACTTCATGGGGCAAATATAACTTTTTGGGACCACTCAGATTATGTCAAACTGAGACCAATGGTCACTCATACGGAGCTTCCATGCTGCACCAAACCTAACGAATAAATCACAGCTGTTGATACTTACATCTGTTGTACCATCATGCTGTCTCCTTACTGCCAATGTGTGGACATGCTGCAAGACAAAGTTACATTGATTTAACCACCATGTCCAAAAACAAAGCCAACTTCAGAGACCCACCAGTGTTGGGGATGCTCTAGTCTATTCACTGCAATCAGTTCAAGCTTTAAACAACTCTTCAGTAAGGGCCTGGAAACTGGGCCTGTTTGTCAAACTCAAGACCATTTCACTTCGCCAGCAGAAATCACCTGTTCTTTGATGACCTCTATATATAAACAGTGTCCACCAGGTCTAGAATAGTGTTTTGTGATGAGAGAACGACCTTTGAGTGTCGAAATCCTGCAAACACGCCTGACTTAATTACAGCGACTAAGCACAAACTAATGCCATCCATCTTTGAAAGGGCACAACGATAGTGCTACTTGAATAAAAGCAGCCTTGTTATAATTAAGCAACTAAAGCAAGTGTCAGGTGTCTGCCAATAGGTTCACAGTGGCTGTGCTGATAGTAAAAACTAATAGTCTTTTAATAATGTCAAGCTGTAATATAAAAAGCTCTACATAACTTGCAGTAAATCGGTTAAAGCGTCCCCATCACTGGGGTGGGATTGTGTGATCAGTGCACTGTGAAGACATCTTCATGCTTTATCAGAGACTCTAGTCTAGTGAATCATCATTTCTTCTCCCAGTATCTCACTGCGTTTCTTCTTCCACCAGGACACTTACCAGCAGCTCATGGCTCCAGCTTCACTCAGTGTAGGAACACAGTCCTGTAGGAGGGAGGGAACCAGCAGCTAGATCATGTCCTGAAACAGACCAGAGACATTAGTCAGCTTTAATATATCTTATTGAAAAGTTTGGACCATTTCAATGTCTAGTTAAGCATGTATTTAAGGCCATTTGTTTACACTAGGTCCATTTGGATTTAGAAAAACGGAATAAAAAAAAATTGTGCGATTCACTTTTATTATTAAAATCTATGGAGTGTCTCAGTGCGCTGCGAGTAAACTTCATTACTATCAGTTGAACCAATAAATGCAATCATCATCGACACCAGAGCTAAAGGAGAAAAGTCTTCTAAACCTCAGTTGGAATCACCT
Source organism: Ammodytes dubius (assembly GCA_026122265.1). Taxonomy (NCBI): domain Eukaryota; kingdom Metazoa; phylum Chordata; class Actinopteri; order Uranoscopiformes; family Ammodytidae; genus Ammodytes; species Ammodytes dubius. The sequence continues at coordinate 7,524,153 of CM047520.1, forward strand.
ATTTTGGTTCATGTCAGTAGAAATGCTCTCATCAATTTGGCCCAGCGCAAACATTTTTTGGGAACACCCAGATCATTTAAAACTGAGACCAATGGTCACTCATATATGGCACTTCCATGCTGCACAACAACCACCACACCCAATAAATCACAGCAGTTGATACTTACATGTATTGTACAATCATGCAGAGTCCTTCCTGCCAATGTGTGGATTTGCTGCAAGACAAAGTGACATTGATATAAACACATGTGCAAAAACACAGCCAACTTCAGAGACCACACCAGTGTTGGGGGATGCTCTAGTCTATTCACTGCAATCAGTTCAAGCTTTGAAGTTCTCAGTAAGGTCTGTGAAATTGGTCCCATTTTACCATCACACCAAGAACCTTAAAGCACCTTCATTGTTCTACTGTATCAGCAGAAATCACATGTTCTTCGATTACCTCCATATATATATAAACGTAGTGTCCACCAGGTCTAAAATAATGTTTAGGGTGTCACAGTGAATTGGCTGTGTTGGATAGTAAAACTACTAAATAGGCTTTGAAAAATGTCAAGCAGTAATACATTAGCTCTACATAACATGCAGTAAATAGGTTAAAGCATCCCCCCCCCCCCATCACCGGGATGGGGTTGTGTAGTCAGTGCACTGTGAAGACATCTTCATGCTTTATCAGAGACTCTAGTCTAGTGAGTCATCATTCCACACAGAATAGAACAGAGGTGTGTAGATGGCACACTTACCGAGTAGAGCCTTCTCCCTGGTTCACAAACCTAAAGAGTAAACACAACACAGGATTAAAACCAGGTCTAATGTGTGACGTCTGGATTGACAGTACTGTGTATTATGATCAGTGCACTGTGAAGACATCTTCATGCTTTATCAGAGACTCTAGTCTAGTGAATCATCATTTCTTCTCCCAGTATCTCACTGCGTTTCTTCTTCCACCAGGACACTTACCAGCAGCTCATGGCTCCAGCTTCACTCAGTGTAGGAACACAGTCCTGTAGGAGGGAGGGAACCAGCAGCTAGATCATGTAGTCCTGAAACAGACCAGGGCAGAGACATTAGTCAGCTTTAATATATCTTATTGAACGAGTCTAGTTAAGGATTTGCATGTATAAAAGGCCATGGTTTACATTTGACCATCTGAGTCATTAGAAAAAAAAAAGTTAATAAATTTTGTCCCGATTCATTTTATTTTTGTAGTATTAAAATCTCCACGTGTCTCAGTGCGCTGCGAGTAAACTTCATTACTATCAGTTGAACCAATAAATGCAATCATCATCGACACCAGAGATAATCAAATATTTTGCGTAATTGCAATTTTAATTCGCTTCATTGGCATTGCGCATATTTTATTACGGTACATGACTATGCAGTATTTGCTTCACTTCGTATGCTCTTGCTTGTTTGTATTTACCAAGCTAGCTAGGCAAATTCCTTGTTTATGAACATTTGCAATTAGCGAAGACCTGCAGCCAGTAACGTTAGCTCACTAAACCCTGAATGTTTACTAACTACTCACTTCATTCAATCATCCATCCTTCTGCTGACGTGGTTCTCCAGGAGTTCCTCGGCCACTTAGCGAGGACAATCCCTGTGCGGGCTGTTGAGAACAGAAACAGTTCACAGGTTAGGTCAGTTGGCTTTGCCTCCATAACGGTCTAATCACCACGCCACGTGCTCAGTAAGGAAAATACTGCTGTTAATCCCGTTTAACACAAATACTAATACAGAAACCTAAAAAGACTATTTAAGAAAGACTCGATGCATTATGTAGCCTACCTTCCATTGTTTCCTCATTTCCTGAGTTTTAAAGAATTCGGGACGAGCCTCGAGCACACGACTGCTTTGCTTAGACAGCCGCGACCCAGAGACTGAGGAACTCGTGCTCGTGCTTTATATACGCCGGTCCTTCATGACACCACATGCTTTTGGTGTCCTAAATACTGCCTGTTTATAACTGTTCTGTTACCAAAGTAAAAGTACAACAAATGCTGAGAATTACGTTTATATTTCAAGTGAGGAAACCTTGAGGAATGCCTTTAATACATTATAACCACTATTATCTCATTATGGACATAGATGATTCACATACATTACCTCGTAGAGCTTTTCATGGGTGCCAGGTTCTCTTGGGTTGGGAGGGAACGCTGAACAACGCCTTCTGCAGTTTCGACAGCCCGTATCTGGCAACCACACAGAACCCACTCTCACTGCTGTTGTCGTCACTGAGGTCAGGCAGACGGAGCGAAGATGGCGACTGCCTACGAGCGATACAATTTGTAAGTAGGCTACATAAACACACAGTTAAGCCGTTTTTTAAAACCCGTATTGTTATTTCCCATTCTTATGAAGACAGACACGAGGCGAAGCTCGTGATGTCAAACAGCGGTGTGGCGTGAGGTTAGGTTACATGACACTGCGGCTGAACTTCAGTGACAGGCTCGGCTTGGTAGAGCAGGAAATAGTCAGGTGTCACTCCACACTAATTCATTATCTCAAATATATGTTGTTGGCATCGTTATGTGGACTTGCCTACAAAAGACGCATTCGTGAGGAAGGTTATGTCGTTTAGTGTGACTGTGACTAGGGATGTAGTAGGAAGTTAGTTAGCCTAGCGAGCAGCTTTGTAGTCAATCTGCTGTCATTCAGTTCCATTCAGGGCTAGCAGTGCAGGGTACCAGTCGTCTCATGACACAAACACACACACACTTTATTGATACGCAGGTTGTTTATTCTCTCTCATGACTAACGAACCCTATTCAACTGGCTGCAAACCGAAACACTTGACATTCAAATTAAGCCATTGGCGTCCATAACTTTTTTATTTAAGTTGACAGAACTCTCTGTACCTACATTTTTACAGCCACACCCTTTGTTCAAACAGGTGTGAGCGAGCCAGTCCTACCAGTCTGTCTGTACTGTGAAGACCTGTGAGTTGGTACAGAGTCCTAACTCCTAAGCCACTCTGGGCGTTTAAACTGTCAATTGAAAGGGCTACCACCACTTTTTGCATGTGTCAAAGTTCCATAGATGACACAAGGGAGTTTGTAAGGCTCTTTTCAAAGCTCCAATATTAGTTTGAATAGAGGGTCTTTGTATTTCTCCATCTGATATCCTTGCCTTTACAGAGAAATGATTTGAAAGCATTGATGTGTGTGTGTGTGTGTGTGTGTGTGTTGTGTGTGTGTTGTGTGTGTGTGTGTGTGTGTGTGTGTGTGTGTGTGTGTGTGTGTGTGTGTGTGTGTGTTTTGTGTGTGTGTGTGTGTGTGTGTGTGTGTGTGTGTGTGTGTGTGTGTGTGTGTGTGTGTGTGTGTGTGTGTGTGTGTGGTAGATAACGTTTCCAGAAAACATGAGGAATGTTGTGTGGTCTAGATTATTGAAGGCCCCAGTGAAGGGGATTGAGTCGGTGGTTGTTTCACTCCAACCCTCTGAGCCCCAGACGTCACTGCAGCTAAACACCAGCTCACATTTTTCTACTGTGTAGGGGGATTAAAAAAGCTGTGTGTTACTCAAGCTGTTGCTATGGTTGCCATTCAACATACATACTGAATCACACCCTATCACGCTCACACTGCCTCCAAAACTGATTTTTTTTCTGATTGTTTTCACAGGGTTTAACATGCTTTTTTATAAGTATATAAGCTATCTAGAGCTGCTTGACTATGGTGTAAACCTGTGGGGAAAGATTCCAAAGTGCTGCTGTAGCATTATGTCACATGCTGCAAAGGATATCCACATGTATGAAGGGCAGAGAAACAGCAGACCCCTTCAGGGACATACCGGAGAACAATCACTCACTGGCGTAGGCGTACACATGTCACACACACTGCTCAGCTTGTACAGCCACATATGATGCCTGTGTGACAAATGCATCAGCCAGTTTTTCTCCATTCACAGTGAACATACAATCAAGCAGCCCAATCACTTGTCTTACGTGTGTAAGTGGCAACAACCTGTGTGTTTGACAGGGCTAACTAGTTGTCCAAACAAGACAAGTGATCTAATTTGTCTACGCCACACACACTTACTGCCAGTCTCTCTTTACCAACTTGTTGTGTTTCTGTACAGCAATGAGGGGGGTGGGGGGGGCCTCATTCATTTGACAGGGAATGTAAACTTTTCCTATAAAATTGATAACTGCATGCTGTTTCCAATGTGAATTGTGCAGCATTACTGTTTCTTATTTTTTTATCAAATGCTTAAAATGATGACGAGAAAGGCATTGTATAGGTCAAACATGTGCAGAAAGGGTTGAGTGTCATTGACTAGAACTAACTTAACAGTGTGTGGTTGACAAACTGCATATCGCAAAGCATCAACACTCTCTTTGCTGCTGCCACACTAGACGTTGACTTTTGCGAGAACAGTGAGCATTCCAACGCCTTATCAGTAAGACATGGGAGGTGTGCATTTCTCCCTGGTTAAAAAGCCTGTCCCTTGTTCTGTCTCCTACAGGCACACAACCCCAGAGAAGTTCTTCATTGAGGCCTGCGATGAGGGGGCTGATGCTGTGCTGGTCATCGATAGGGTCTCCAATGAGATGACCCTCACAGGTAGAGGACACTCCCTCAAAACCTACAACTGTTAAGCTATGGTTAAGACAATACTCTTAAACCTTACAACTTAGGCAATCAGTTGCCATGTGATTTGTAGTATGCATGTTGTTTATCTTTATGACAAGTTGTAAACAAAAGAAGGTTAACACAATTTGAAAGAGTTTGTCAGAATATCAGAAGGTTTTCAACAGAGTGTCTTTATTGCTCCAGGAATATGAGAAATATATTGATGGGGTATTCAGAGCCTGTCATGAAGTGTACTGTTAATGTACACTAGATAAATAGAATTGGACTTCTCAAAGAATGCATGAGAAATGCCTTTATCTACACAACAGAACTAAGCTTTTCTGCTGTGCTTTTAGGAGATGTCCACACATGTCTCTACAACAGCCTGTTATTATACAGACTATGCTGTTTACTTATTGTCTTTGTGCATCATAATTCTTCAGTAGTCATTTGATGTTTAAGCAGATCATATTATGCACTTTTGTTGACATGAAGCTTAACGTTAGATTTAACTAATTTATTTTTTAAACCGTTTAAAGTATAAAATCACCGGTAGAGACTCAGGAAACTCATCTTGACACAAAGCATTGTCCTGGTGAGCTAGAGTTCTCTTAGAGTGAAGACTGGCCTTATCCACTGGCTGGTTCTATTATAGGCCAGTCAGTCGCAAGGGCAGATACAAAGGTATGCCTCTTTTTGTTTTTTTCACTCAACTGATGTAATCAGGCCTTGATCTGTATTTGTGTGGGAGGGGATATGGGAAAACAATTTCTTTTAAATAACTGTATTAATTGGGTGCTCCGGTGGTGTAGTGGATAGAGCGCGAAACACCAGGGTGTACATATGGGTTTTGAGCCTTGATTTAAAGGCAGAAATGTAGGGGGAATCACATTTGTCAGGTGGCAGTTGGTTCCACAAGCACGGAGCAACTAGTGCAAAGTACATTTCTGAGAGTTGTGCCAGTGGCATGGCTGTATACGCTGGTCACCAAAAGAAAGTGATTGTCTACAGTAGCTCAGAAGAGAGTGACATCTCAATTCCACTTAACGACACCACTGATGAGAGTTCAGATGGCCAGAAAGATGATGATGGTGACTTTGTCATTGTGACACAATGACGCACAAATCACCCCACGTGCGACAAGACAACTTTTTTTCCGAAAGCTATATTTCTTAAACAGTTTATTCCAGATCCAAAGTTTTTATTGCCAGGGATGCAGAACATCCTGAAATATATGTACATATTTGAGTTGGAGACATAACTGTCAAGGCCTCACTTTAAAATCACTTTGAGTAAAAAGTTGCACAACTCACCCCACTTTCCCCTATGTGTATTCCAGAAAAAAAAAAGAAAAAAATCACCTATAATCAGGTCAAGTAAAAAGCATAGGGGGATACTGTGTATCTGGAAATCCAGATGAAATAGAAACTTAACTAACTCATTCTATAAAGCATCTGACTTTGACCCATTGTGCTGCGTTCACAGGTAAAAAAGATGTTCCTCCCTCAGCGGTCACCAGGCCAATCTGTGGCATCATGGGAACGGTTCGCCTCGTAGCAGGTAGGTGCACTGTTGATCCACAGCTGTGCTCAGCATGTCTCTGTTAAGTTACTTTATTAGTCAATGGCTACATTAAAATAAGTCTTTTTCGCATATCCCCTCTCAAGTAACCACACTTCGGAGGGGGTCAGAGCGCAGGGTCAGCCATAATACATCGCCCCTGTAGTTTGGGGTTAAGTGTCTTGCTCAAGGACACAATGGTTGAGATGGTGGGCACCGTAGATGTAACAGCAGCCACCACTAGTTTTACTACTTTCACCCTCCTGTCCGGTGCCGGGGATTCAACCAGCGACCTCATGGTTACTGGTCAACCCCTCTTTACTCCTTTATATGCCATCCCACCACCTCTAGTTTAGCTGTGTTCAGTATGTCTCTGTCCACTGACAGAGCTGTGTCCTCCTCCACACAGGCATGTACCTGATGGTGATCACCAGGAAGAGGAACGTGGGCAGTCTGATGGGCCACGCCGTGTGGAAGGCTGTGGACTTTGACATCATCTCTTATAAGAAGACGGTGCTGCATCTCTCAGAGATCCAGGTCAGAAAGAACAGTGTTATCACTTTGATCAAAATATATTAAATAACCTCAAATGAACTCAACTCTTAATGAAAAAAACATCATCTTCTTTTGATTTAGGAAGAAGATAATAAGTGGATATATTTATATTGATCAGATTTATGTGCTACATTAAATTGATTTATTGATTCATCTACATGCTGGGCTTGTAACCTCCCATTCATCATGTGTTAATTGTTAAACTATAATCTTATTGATTATATATTTGACTTTAAATTACGCTTTTCACTGTAGAACACATACTGTAAGAGATCCTTTTTTTTCAGAAAGCAATTCTCACTCCATGAGAGTCTGTCTCCCTCTTTCCCGGGGTAAACATTAGAACGGCTGATTTGACAGCGAGGCTGACAGCAGCATTCACGTCATATTCTGAGCCGCTTCTCTCAAATATGAAACACAAGACTATCACGGCAGGCAGGCAGACAGGGAGGAGAGCTCTCTCTCATGTTTCAGGATCACTCATTCTTTGCGGCCTGGAATCACACTGCTATCTCATTTCAGTCAAGCAGGCAGTGCATTATTCATGTGTAACTGCTTGTGTTGGGTGGTTATACTAATTAAATAATCAGGTTCGCTGACAACTATGTGGTGAAACACAGTATGCAGTGTAGAAATGACAATGGGGAAAAAACGCAAAAACTTTGAATGTGCGTTGATTACCGCTAGCCCTGAATTTACAGCGCCCCCTTTCAGCCTTTCTCAAAATGCTTCTGCGATCTACTGCGATACACGTGCTGAAGATGAGTAGAAGGTTTGGTGATGATTGGACAGTTGGACAAATTGGTAGCTAAGCCCTGCACTTGTGAGATGTTTTAGTCATGTTCCTTGATCTCTCTGAAAGTGTATACACGTGTCGGTCAGTCCCCTTTGGCTGCTTACCAAATGTGGTGAGGATACGTTACAAATCCATACAGTAGATGTCACGTGACTGTATTTCACTTTAAGCAAATTGGGTAAAAAGCAGCATGGCCGACATCTCTGGTCCATGAGGCTTTTTTGTAGGGCACCTGCTGCTGGACTTAAGTCTGAAGACTTTTCTGTTTCCATTTTAACCTGCAATTTTTATTTTATTTACTTCTTTTCATTCACTTTTAAATGTTTTCTGATGTGTTTTATGTATTCTAATCTTGCCCCTGTAAAGCACTTTGAATGGCCTTGTGTCTACATTTTGCTATATAAATAAACTTGCCTTGCCTTGTGGGAGAAATTTCGAGTCAAACAAATCCACCAAAATTCAACAGGAGTGTGGTAAACAAGTGGAAAGTGATTGTGAATAAGTGTTTTCATTAGATTCTTTCCGTAAAAGTCAAAGTCTGTTTTCCATTCCTCTTTCCTAGACCCAGGAGAACAAGACCTTCCTGTCCATGATCAACAATGTGCTGACTACAGACGGCTTCTACTTCTGCACGGACTATGACCTGACACACACTCTGCAGAGGCTGGCCAACACCAGCCCCGACTTCCAGGAGATGAGTCTGCTGGAGAGGGTGAGATAATGCAATTCATGGAAAGAATCCTGACAGAGCCACTTAGGGTTCAACAACTCCAAAAGGTTATCAGGGTTAAAACAAAAAGGCAAGGGTGCAAGTGTGTGTCCAAACTCTGATTTATCTTATTTTCCTCTGCCATAAAGTTCTATTGTTTAAAAAAAAAAAAACATATTCATAAACCACACTGTTGCACTGGCTGAAATTCTCTTTCATCAGTCTTTCCTCTAGAACATGTTTTTATCAGCAGTGCTGTTGTCCACTAGCATGCAACTGTGTTCATGTAGAAACTAATATCAAAAAATTAAATGGCAAAATACAGAAGAATCTTTCCTTTCAAACTCGTGTGTGTGTGTGTGTGTGTGTGCCTGTGTGTGCCTGCGTGTGCGCATGCTCTCTCACTCACCCACCCACCCTCATACATGCTACATTATGTTAAGCACTGCCCTGATAGAAGATTTCCTGTGAGGAATGAAGAGAGGGAGGATTTTTAGCGCTGCCTCTAAATGAACATAGGGGAAATACCACACACTGTAGTTTATTTAGAATGGTTGGAGCTAGGAGCATCTATGAGCTGTTTCTAAACCTTTTGAAAACACCCTTCTAGATTTCTGTAGTTCTCCTAAATTAACAAATTATTTGTACATTTTCATTATGTAAGTAGTTTCAATGTTATACTTTTATGTAAAGGCATTACATTGCCTAAGTGAATGTACAGATTATTCACATATTTTAGTAATCCTTTGTATAAATGATTTGTGTATAATAGGTATTTTTCTCAATCCTAGTTACTTAACCATTAGCTATTGACTTAGAAAACATGATTATTCTACAGTGTTGCTATAAGCTGATTGATGAATAATGTGTTGATGACTCACTCTCATGTTGCTTGTGCTTTTCAGGCAGATCAGAGGTTTGTATGGAACGGGAACCTGCTCAGAGAACTGGCCGCACAGCCAGAGGTAACACCATCTGACTCTCCTAGCCTATCTGTGTTGGTGAATGTCTATTTATTTTGTACTCCATTTGATTTCATTAGACTAACTGTCACCATTTCTCCATAGCTCCATAGGTTTGCTCTTCCGGTTGTCCATGGATGTATCCTTTTTCACTCAATGTTTAATCTGTAGAAAATGTTGTAATGTTATCATGGGGCATTTAGATTCACTGTAGAGAAGAACAAAAGAAGTAAAGTCTTTCCTTGACCCGTGCCTGTCCAGTCATTGTTATGAAGGCATGTCGTATCAATGGGAAGATCTTTGAGTGGATCCTCATATCCAGGAGGAGCTGCTTCCGGGCCGGCGTCAGATATTATGTCAGAGGTAAAGAGAAAAAAACTGAAGCGTAACACTCAAGCTTAATCTGTAAGGCAAGGCAAGTTTATTTATGTAGCACAATTCAGACACAAGGCCATTCAAATACATCAAGATTACACATTAGAAATTGAATTTAAGAGATAGTAAAAACAAAGAAAATACATCAAGATTCAAGATTAGACATTAAACAGTTAGACAGCGATGTGGAATGGCTGCAATGAAAATGATGTGACAATATAGTTATTTTCTATAAAGCCTATTTCACTTATTTACTCTTACATAGTTTCAAACTAATTTAAAATGATTGAGGAATCTGTGTTCACAAAAGCAGATAGAATGTATAGCGAGGCAATCTTCTGTAGTTCCATCTGGACTAGTAGAGAGAGCCAACACCCTTTCAGAAACCCTCCTGACTGCTCTGTTCCACTGTCTCTCTCCACAGGCATCGACTCTGAAGGCCACGCTGCTAACTTTGTGGAGACCGAGCAGATCGTGTTGTATGAGGGAGCCAAGGCTTCATTTGTACAGGCATGTAACCAGGGCAGCTCAATGCTGCGTTAAACCTAATTGAATTGTGTCTCATTTGTACTTTGATCTTTCCCACTTATTTCTCTGTAGCTTCTAGTTCAGATGTTTAAAACAGGTACAGTATGTTTGATGAAGTGAAGCATTTCTGACAAAGCTTTCTTCCCCCCCCAGACACGAGGCTCCATGCCCTTCTACTGGAGTCAGAGGCCCAACCTCAAATACAAACCCAAACCTATCATCAGCAAAACATTCAATCACGTAAGGCTAGACATTTTCCCCTTTTTCTGTGTGCTTTTTAAACGGTGATAGGTGTGAAATAACCACTATAAATCTTTGTATAGATGGATGGATTCCAGAGGCATTTTGACTCCCAGCTACTCATCTATGGGAAGCAAACCATTCTCAACTTGGTGAGAAGCCCTTTCTCATTCTATTCATTCATTGTTTTGATGAAACATTAGATTTTTGACTCAGGCCCTTATGTGTCCCTCTTGTGTTTTTGCAGGTGAATCAGAAGGGCTCAGAGAAGCCACTAGAACAGGCCTTTGCCAAGATGGTGTCAGGCATGAACAATGGTATGCTCAAGTAAGTGACACTCGATGCCTTCTCCAATCCTTATGTGTGTACTCCCTTGAGAACACACAGTCACTAATGTGGAGCCTGGTTACTTTAAACCTGTGTGAAGACATGCAGCAGGTCAGTAATCACATTTTGAGGGGCGAAGTCACAAATTGAAATGTGCTCTTGTTACTAAAACACAGTGGTATTGTTTTACATTACTGTCCATTGTTTGGTAGACATTGTCCATTTAGCCCTTTCTGCCACCTGCCACCATGATGCTAAGCCTCTTGTGTTGTGTGCCCCCCAACGGAGCCTTCAAGTCAGCGCTGGTTAAGGTTCGGGGATGGGGCCTTCCTGGCAGCGCTGCCTTAAAGGCTCCGTTTTGGTCACAAAACACCATGGAGCGTAACACAGTGTTGTAGAGAAACACTTGATAAGCTTTTCCCCTGATCTGTCCACAGCTACATCCCCTTTGACTTCCACAAAGAGTGCAGTCACATGAGGTGGGAGCGCCTGCAGATCTTAGTGGATGCTGTGGCCGAGACACAGGATGACTATGGGTGAGTTGACCTGCTGCTCTCCTGGGCTCATATAATGAAGTGTGAAGGAGGAGCATTGTGACTAGGCGTGGGCCGCTATGATATTCTGACTGTATTATGACCTCCAACAAAAATACCACCGTATCACAGTATTGCGATTACAGCTCTCAAAGGTGTTATTTTGAATTTTGAAATGTCTGGTTAATTTTTTAAAAATAGATATAGAATATTCTGAACATAAATAAACTTGTTACATAACATAATACAGTAAATAATTGAATTATTCTAAACAAAGGCTAATACCTTAGAACGGTATGACGGTTTTGAAACCTTGACTTTTTTCAAACCGCAGTATACCTTTAAAAGCGGTTATCAGCCCATGCCTAATTGTGAGCCCTGTGTCTGTGTGTGTGTGTGTGTGTGTGTGTGTAGTTACTTCATGGTGAACTCTGAGGAGAAGTCCATGGCCCAGCAGAGAGGAGTGTTCCGCAGTAACTGCATGGACTGCCTGGACCGGACCAACGTCATCCAGAGCATGGTGGCCCGCCGCTCACTACAGTCTCAGCTTCAGGTACCAGTGCTCAGCCTCTTATATAAGCACAGTAATCATGCAATGCTTTCACAATGAATGTAGGCTTTATGGGTCAGTACAACCCCCTGAAGTGCTGCCATTGTACTTGAGACTTGCTCTAATGTGTCCCAACATTCAGCGTGCATGCTGGTTAATATATTTCTGCATTAAGTTGGAATTCCAAGAGGGTAGATTTTACACTGCAGGTTTGATATGTTTCTCTGTGTCACACAGTAAAGGTACTCAATCTGTAAAGATATGTTTTGAGTAAACAATACCAGTAAAGCTCTGTGTACTATGGCTTACCAGAGCTTTCAGTCATAGCTAATTGAGTCTGAATGAAGTATGCTCAGTTGTCATGAATATTGATCATCAAACATGAAATTTACAAGTTCGACTTAAAGCTTAAATCCTTCTGCCGCAATTTTTTTTTCTTTTTGGAAATATAACAAAACAGTATTCTGCTCATATATGAGAAAAAGGCCTGATGATTGAAGGTGATATGCATTGTGCCTTCTGTGTGTCCACAGAGGATGGGGGTTCTGAATGTGGGTCAGCAGGTTGAAGAGCAGGCTGAGTTTGAAAAGATCTACAAAAACGGTAAATGTCTTGTGCATGATCGTCAGTTTGTTAGCATGCGTGTGTGTGTGTGTGTGTGTGTGTGTGTGTGTGTGTGTGTGTGTGTGTAGTTGATAATACAAAGTGTAGCCTCTTGAGTGTGCCCTCACTGTTTCTCTGTGTGTGTGATCTCTAACCAGCATGGGCTGACAATGCCAATGCATGTGCTGTACAGTATGCAGGGACTGGGGCCTTGAAAACAGACTTCACCAGGTAAAGTACACTAACATCCATCCAGTAATACTGTGTGTTAAGGTGGTAGTGCTGTTGTTCCTGGATGTAGTTTAATCAAAGCATGTGTTTCCATCAGGACGGGGAAGAGGACCAGGCTGGGGCTGTTGATGGATGGCTGGAACTCTATGATCCGCTACTACAAAAACAACTTCTCTGATGGATTCAGACAGGTATGACATAGTCAGTTATAGGATTTCTTCTAGATGCATCATTGTTAAAGAGGACCTATGATACTTTTCGACTTTTATGACCTATAAACGTTGTTATAATGATTTATAGTCATGTTTAACCATACTAGAGTATCAAATTATTACGTACATGCATTTCGACGTATTCCCTGCTGACTGTCTGGGGTGACTATGCAGAGCACTAAAAACTATGGCAGCCGGTCGAGCCGAACTTGTTCAAATTTCCGGGTTTCGGGTCGTTTCCATGTATGGTAATGCTGCCGCTCAAATACCTCAACCGCTCTACTTTTTCTCTTTGGTCCCTCCCCTATGGTCCCTCCCTGACACGCTCTACACCAACAAAGTCGTGCCAAAGCGAATGGACAGTCCCAACAGCCAATAAGAACAGAATCTGAGCCTCGCTCTGATTTGTCAAAGTGTACAGCTCATGTTAATTTTGACCAATCAGAAATCACATATCCCAGCTTTAAACAGTAAACACAGTTCATAACACAGGTCATTGGCCCTGATCAGTTCTCCTAGCCAAAACATATTCTAAATAGGCTCAATATGCATAGTGTGCGCTACCCATAACCATAAAAGCTTTTTATTGGAAAACAAAACGTAACTTTTCAATTACTACAGAAAACAACCATATATTCAGGAATTAAAATTGTATTGCATGTTTTGTTGTTTATTCTTTTTAATCCATTGGCAGATTATTGGGTGCTGGAGGGAAAGTCAGCTCAGGTGCCTTTGTTGAATGTTGACATCTTCTACTCTTTCCACTTTTGAGGTTTCCTCAACCCCATAAAGTGGCGGACTCTCTTCCAGATTGAAGTTCTCTTTGTTTTCCCTGTTGTTGGGAGTTTACCATCATAGACTTCTGCCTGAAGAAGTTCAGTGGGTGGTTTGTTTGTGATTTCCTCCAGAATAGCTAGGTCTTGTTCAATGGGAAGGGACTGCCTGCACGGCTTCTCCTCAGATACTTTATCTTCCTTCAGAATATCCAAAACTGGTTCTTTGTGGAGGGACTCTTCCTCTTTGCAGGGCGTGTCCTGGGATACTTCTGCCTCCTTCAGAAGTTCCAGCCCTGGTCCGTTAGGGAGGGACTCTTCCTGCCTGCTTGGATCCTCCTCGGATACTCCGGCCTCATCCAGACCATCCAAGGTTGGTTCTTTGGGGAGGGAGTCCTCCTGCTTCTCTACAGCTACTTCGACCTCTTCCTGAAAATCTAGGGCTTTCTCATTGGGGAGGGACTGCCTGCACGGCTTGTCCTTGGACTCTTTTGCCTCTTCCAGAGTATCCAGAGCGTGTTCAATGGCGAGGGACTGCCTGCACGGCTTCTCCTCGGATACTTTAGCCTCTTCCAGAATGTGCAAGGCTGGTTCTTTGGGGAGGGACTCTTCCTCTTTGCCCGGTTTGTCCTGGGATACTTCTGCCTCCTTCAGAAGTTCCAGGCCTGGTCCATTACGGAGGGACTCTTCCCGCCTGCTTGGATCCTCCTCAAATACTCCGGCCTCATCCAGACCATCCAAGGTTGGTTCTTTGGGGAGGGAGTCCTCCTGCTTCTCTTCAGCTACTTCGGCCTCTTCCTGAAAATCTAGGGCTTTCTCATTGGGGAGGGACTGCCTGCACGGCTTGTCCTCAGATTTGATTACCTCTAGCAGAGTATCCAGAGCGTGTTCAATGGCGAGGGACTGCCTGCACGGCTTCTCCTCGGATACTTTAGCCTCCTCCAGAATGTGCAAGGCTGGTTCTTTGGGGAGGGACTCTTCCTCTTTGCACAGCTTGTCCTGGGATACTTCTGCCTCCTTCAGAAGTGTCAGGCCTGGTCCATTAGGGAGGGACTCTTCCTGCCTGCTTGGATCCTCCTCGGATACTCCGGCCTCATCCAGACCATCCAAGGTTGGTTCTTTGGGGAGGGAGTCCTCCTGCTTCTCTTCAGCTACTTCGGCCTCTTCCTGAAAATCTAGGGCGTGTTCAATTGGGAGGGACTGCCTGCACGGCTTCTCCTCGGATACCTTAGCTTCTTCCAAAATGTGCAAGGCTGGTTCTTTAGGGAGGGACTCTTCATCTTTGCACGGCTTGTACTGGGATACATCTGCCTCCTTCAAAAGTTCCAGCACTGGTCCGTTAGGGAGGGACTCTTCCTGCCTGCTTGGATCCTCCTCAAATACTCCGGCCTCATCCCGACCATCCAAGGTTGGTTCTTTGGGGAGGGAGTCCTCCTGCTTCTCTACAGCTACTTCGACCTCTTCCTGAAAATCTAGGGCTTTCTCATTGGGGAGGGACTGCCTGCACGGCTTGTCCTCAGATTTGATTACCTCTAGCAGAGTATCCAGAGCGTGTTCAATGGCGAGGGACTGCCTGCACGGCTTCTCCTCGGATACTTTAGCCTCCTCCAGAATGTGCAAGGCTGGTTCTTTGGGGAGGGACTCTTCCTCTTTGCACAGCTTGTCCTGGGATACTTCTGCCTCCTTCAGAAGTGTCAGGCCTGGTCCATTAGGGAGGGACTCTTCCTGCCTGCTTGGATCCTCCTCGGATACTCCGGCCTCATCCAGACCATCCAAGGTTGGTTCTTTGGGGAGGGAGTCCTCCTGCTTCTCTTCAGCTACTTCGGCCTCTTCCTGAAAATCTAGGGCGTGTTCAATTGGGAGGGACTGCCTGCACGGCTTCTCCTCGGATACCTTGGCTTCTTCCAAAATGTGCAAGGCTGGTTCTTTAGGGAGGGACTCTTCATCTTTGCACGGCTTGTACTGGGATACATCTGCCTCCTTCAAAAGTTCCAGCACTGGTCCGTTAGGGAGGGACTCTTCCTGCCTGCTTGGATCCTCCTCAAATACTCCAGCCTCATCCAGACTATCCAAGGTTGGTTCTTTGGGGAGGGAGTCCTCCTGCTTCTCTTCAGCTACTTCTGCCTCTTCCTGAAAATCTAGGGCGTGTTCAATTGGGAGGGACTGCATGGACGGCTTCTCCTCGGATACTATGGCCTCCTTCAGAATGTCCAGGATTGGTTCATTGGAGAGGGACTCAGTGTGTCGACATGGCTCATCTTCACAGACTTTGGCCTCCTCCAGGAGTTCCGTGGCTGATCCATGAGGGGGAAGCTCTTCCTGCTTGGATGACTCATCATCTTGCTTCTGCTGAATCGTGCCAATGTTTCGTCTGGATGGCTGGTACTCTTCTCTCTCAGCCTTTAGCTCATTGCAAAGCTCAAGGTTGAGCGAGATCTGGCTGTTGAGCTGAGCTTTCAACTCTTCCATCTCTCTCCTGAAAACCCTCTCCCTCTCAAAGGCGTTGTGCTGCAGGATATTGATTTCCCTGGCCATCGTTTGGCGAAGGGCTTCCTGTTGAGCTAGAAAGGTGTGGATCACATGCCAGTACTCAATAACCTTGTATGTATGTGACTTGCTTTTGTTTTCAAGTTCACGCTTAAGGTTGTCAGCCTCCTGTCTGGCAGTGAGGACATCCGTTTCACACCTTTGGCTGACCTCATGATGGGAAACTCTGAGTCTATCCAGTTCTTCTTTGAGAAGTGTGTTCTTCTCCTTCTCACCCTGGAGCTCAGCTGTATGCTTTTCTTGGCTGGTGATATGTGCCACTTTAAGCTCCTCATAGTCAATTTGCAGGAGTTTCTTTTTCTTTCTTTTAGTTGTATCGCTCACCTGATTAGCGATCTTTGCAGCGCTGAGAGTTTCTGCAGCACTGTACTTCTGCAGCCTCTCTAGTTTTCTGTTAGCTTCTTTTTCTCTGTTTATAAAAACTTCTTTTAGGCTTTTCTGCCGTTCCAACTCTTCTTTTGTTTTATCTAACAGGTCATTAAGCTTCCTAACTTCTTCACGAGGTGTAGCGCACTCCCTGAAGTTTTTCTGCTGAGGTCTACCTGTGCCTTGCTGTCTGTAGGTCCTGTCATATCCTCTTGAGTGTTTTTCTGGCTGCATTTTCTTTGGCTGTTTAAGTTTCAAAGTGATGCTGCTGTTAACAATTGTAGTTGGTCTCTGATGAATGGACTGAACAGTTGTCTTAATCAGTGGTCTTCCTTTGTTATCTTTTTAAGATTCTGCTTTCTGTAAGTGGTGTCACCTGTTGAAAGGTTTGAAATCATCTGACTGGCTGTAGAGCTGGTTCTACTCATAGAATTTATTGATGATGTCATAGTACACGTGCAATGGAAATATTCCTTTGATGTAACTTTGATGACACATTCTATTTTCCTTTGATCAGTACATTCAAAATAACAATCTCTAATTCAAATAATAACAAAATGGCTGCACACTAATAGCATTCCAAACAGCTTTTAAACTTGCTATGAATGAGGATAGATGTTCCGTTGAGTGCCACAGTCCACTTAATAATAATTTAAAATCTGATTTTAAAATCTTGAATTAAACATTTACATTTGCACTGCCTTTTAACTATTGGATTTTTGTTGTCAAATGTTTGAGCTCACATTTTCATGTTAGATTTTACTGATGTGACAAAATATATTTGTATCAGTTAGTTTTAGTCAGTATAAGAACCCCAAGCTATGTTTAGTTTCAGCAAAAATGGTAGTAATAATACCCATCTAAGCCATGAATGTTTTTCCACACCGTTCACTTGGAATTCATCATTGTGTTATTATGTCATGTGACAGAAGCAACCCAACCCGACAGTAACTCAGACAAAGTAGGCGAGGCAGGGTCACTGGTGGGGTTGAATAATGTCTTGGTGATGTGGTAGTAATGACATTCAGTATTTTGACAGTAGTGACACTACGTTACATATAGTAGTTAATTAATTGGTCCTTGGAGTTCACATTATCAAAATTGCACAAGATTTGTTTGAGAAACTTATTGACAGAAAATACAACTGTGTGAAATATAAAAATGTACGAGTGTGTTGGTTGGGTACTAGGGTTGCAAAGGGGTGGAAAGTTTCCGGAAACTTTCCACGGGAACTTTCGCTCGGAAATTTTGGGAATATTCAAAATTGGGAATTATAGGAATTAACTAAATGGCTGTCATTTAAATGATTTTTTTTTCATATCTAAACATACATCTAAACATATAAACACTATATTTTGTCATAGGCAGACAGACATTCGTGCAAACTAATACAATTTAAAAAAAACATCACATTTGAACAGATTTATTTGTAAGTAGAACTTTATCAAGTTTTGATTATTTTATGAACAATCAATAATTTCACTGAAAACTAAAAGATGAATGTTGAGTAAAATATTACTTATGTCTCAACCCAACCATTCAATAAATTAAGTAAAATGCCCCCCATGTGATGGAGGAATGCACAGTGCATGTAGGGGGCGTGGCCTCAGTACCCCATCAGTAAGCAGTGTGCTATGTGCAATTTGCCAAGTGTACTTGCATAAAATCTGGTTGTTTTAAGTTAAATTAAGATTATGCTAAAATATATTTTCCCAAACTATATTTAAAATCACTGTTTAAGCCTCTGTAAACCTAGTCTAGTAAAAATCAATATATGATATCAAATTGGGTTTCTCAATAGGCTTTAAAAAAATCTGATTTGAAATTAAATGTTCATAAATATTCTAATACTTAGTTGAAAAAACTGCTTTTTACAGTCTAGAACGTTTGCCAGGACTGAAATAACATAGTTAGAATAATTTAGTGCATTTGGGTTGCTTTATATTGAGTAAATTCCCGTTTCTTCCTGTTAATTCCCAAAATTCTCGTTAATTCCCATAAATTCCTATTAATTCCCATGGAAAGTTTCCAACATAAAAAATTCCTGGAATTTTGCAACCCTAATCATAATAATACCTTTTATTTATTAAAGTGCTTTTCAAAAACAAGTTACAAAGGGCTTCTTATTCATTATAAAAAGACAATAAGACAAGATATTAAAAAGAAGCCAACACAAAGTGAAAGGTAATAAACAATCACTAATCAATAAAAAGACATGTCTGAAATAGTGAGTTTTCTAAAAGGTGAATCGGTGTATGATTTCCAGGACTCCATCGACCTGTTCCTGGGTAACTTTGCTGTAGATGAGACGGACGGACCCACTCCTCTCCGCGTGCAGAAGGACTGGAAGTTCCTCACAGTGAGTCCATGACCACTAGCTTGTCTTGTCACCAGCAGCAGTGTGAATGTGGCTCCAAGTCTAACCCTTTGAATTCCTCTTTCTGTTTTGCAGCTGCCCATCGTAATGCTGGTGGCGTTTTCTATGTGCATCGTCTGTCTCCTCATGGCTGGTAAGTTCTTATTTCTACACATGCTGGTTCAAGCCAGCACTTTGAACTCCTCTTCCTTTGCATCCCCTGTGGCCTGATTGTTTAGGCTGCACCTCTTGTATGGAGGATCCTGTCATCACATACTTCCATTAGCTCCCAGAGAGTACTATAGTTCAATTAGCATTTCCTCTCTGTTTTGGGGTTACTGTGTCAGGGTTCCTTTTTAAAACAACATATATCAAAGTCAAAGTAGACTTTAAAAAACATGGCAGCTATAAGTGTATAGCATGATTGAAATGCCTATGCCTCTCCGTCAGATGTATGTGAGATGGACAGACTGAACTTAAAACTGAATAGCTTAATGTCTCAGGTTCTTACTGTGCTTTTTTAAAAGCAGCATCAATCCCTACATTTTGTCTTGCAGGCGACACATGGACGGAGGCCCTGGCTTACGTCATGTTCTGGGGGGCTGCTAGTGCAATTACAGCCACTATCATCCTGTTCAACGGTCAAGACTTTGTCGACGCCCCCAAACTGGTTCACAAGGAGAAGATGGACTGAGTGTGTGTGTGTGTGTGTGCGTGTGCGTGTGCGTGTGCGTGTGTGTGTGTGTGTCTGTGTGTGTCTGGAGTAGCAGCTCACACACCTGGTAATCTGGGCTCTATAGGCTGATGTGCTGCCTCTGTACTACCCTCAACACTTTCTCATTTAAAAACGGTTGTTGTTTGTCTACATTTTGTCTGATGTACTGCACCATGTAAAGCGTTTGGTCCATTCCTCACACTGTATCTTTCTGACTGGTTTAGCAGGGTTTTTCATTGTGCTGCTGGGTGTCGGTTATACAGAGGATCTGCTCACTTTCTTATCTGTTTCTAAAAATGTCAAATCCGTTAACATGTTGAGCATTTTTCTATTGTTATTCATTACACACATTGCAGTGAAAGGCCCTGCATACCCACACGGCTGTTCAAAATTGCTCTTTTAGATGAATTACTCAATTAGACCTCCATTTAGGTTGAAGATGGGTTGAGCTGGAGAGTACACAATGTCAACAATGTCTATATACTGATCAAATTATTTTGAATCATGATACCAAAACAAATCATTCCTTTCACATTGCACATAGTCCTCTGATTATGGATTTAATAATTTCTATTGGGGAAGCTTTAAAGACAGGGTTTATTATGTCGATTAACCCTAGATAGTATCACTCAAAGACGGAGCACTTACGGCAACATTATGAAATGTATGATGTGTCTAACATGATGACTAGAACGGTGCATCTTGAGTTTTGAATGTAACAAACCTGTCAGATTTATGAATTATAAAGATATTTGGCTAATCTGTATGTAACCGGATTGAAGCATGTGATTTTCCTATTAAGCTAACGTGGTAGACTGTTCATGATAAGTTTGCACAACCAATGAAAGAACAACCTGTGTACAGCTGACTTAATGATTGATTGATTTCTATTGCGTGTTTACAGTGTCTGTTGTTGGTATAGTTTTGTTTTTCCAGCTTGGTTCCAGACCTCTGCTGCATCTCAGCCCCACATCTTTGATTTGTTCCATGTTGAAATTGTTTCCCCCCCCCCCCTGTGTAAAACAGTGGAGAAACGAGAGCAAATTTAAAGCATTATTAAGGCACATCTAAGAAAGAGGAATTTGTCTTCATACAAATTGCAAGATGCGTGGATGAGATGGACACAGCCTTACGTATGTCTTTTCATTTAGTATCCATCTCATCCAGGTCATCAATGGAATGATTAATGGGTTTAAAACAAGCTGCAGCAACACATGTCAATGGTTTGCTGTCTTGTTACTGTCTTTTTTTAGTTACTTCTACAACGTTTCAGATTCTATGCTTTTTGGCTTCAATTCTAAAATGATCTCTAGATACCTGACACATAGTTGTGTGGTCACTGGGACTTCAATTTAGACCTATGGCGAGTTAACAGGTTTCTGTACTTTTATAGTCAGACCTAAAAGTCACGAAGGCTCTTCACTTCTATTGCCAACTGTGCTCCTGCTGATTACTGTGTCCGTCTGGTTCAGTGTGTCATGCTTTGTGTTATTCCAGCAGTAAAGAACACTGCCTTTACATACAGTACCTGTCCCTCAGTGGAGAGATGGCACGGACACTTGAACCTTTCATAGAAGAATCTTTTAAAAGATCTTAATGGGCTTTGAAAGCTTGAACTAAGATTGACTATGGTTTGAGAGAGGAATTGGTTCACCATGCTTACTTCTCTCATACAAACTGTGTGCTGTTAGTGTTCCATCATGTCTATAAAACATTCCTGCAAACAGTAGTGCAAGCCACTGTAAGTGATTGAGTTTCAAACTATTGAATTACTTTGAAGAGGTTGTCTAATCCTGATTTTAACAGTGAATGTTTGTGTGTGACAGTATTGGTCAAGGTCAACTCACTTACATATGTGCAAACAAGATAAAATGTGTGCACACTATTATTATGTGTACTCTTTACTTAAAGGTGCTACGAGGAACTTTTTCAATATTTCTGAAACAGTCATTGATCATGAATGACATGTAACAGCAAAAAAAATATATATATAGTTTTTCTTTATGCCATTGTCATAGGTACTACAGATGTCTTAGTAAAACACTACCGCTTTTGTCCAAAGAGGGTGCAAGAATGAACACAAACTAAAAGTTCCTTGGTGTACCTTTAACTAAACTTTCAACTGCATCACATGGTCTGTATTGGTAAATGGGGTTTCAGTTCAGTTATTGTGGAGCTGCCAGTATAGGCTACAGTTAGTACTTCCACCTTGGCTATAGATTTATTTTGTTAAACTACTAATTCACAAGCTCAAAGGATTGGAATTTCACCTTTATAGTGTGTTGATTTGTGCAGTGAATAATTTAATGTCTGTACATTTTAAAATTACATTTGTATAACATGTAATGTGTGGGTGATGACTTCAAGTGACAGTAGGTCAGCAGCACTTTATTTGAACTATATGTTTGGATATTGTATCCTAATATTATATTCAGAAAACAGTAACAGAGCAAACCTTTTCTTTCCATGGTGTCCAGATGCAGGTTTTAATGGCGCCTGAAGGTAACAGTGTTTTTTGGGGGTGGTTAGAAACAAGGGAAGTATGCATTCTTCATTGAAAATATTGATATTCAAGATTAAACACTTTCAACCTCTGTTTGCAAGTTGTACTTGGGATCTTTAAGAGACTAGTCCAATGTGTAGGCCCATTGCACACAAACAGCAGTACAGCTGACCAAAGTGTTAGTGTTGCATGTAAGAAACATTGGCATTGCAAACTTATATGTATCAATGCAATGCTATGGACATAATTAGAGGTCTTCTCTAACGGATTGGAATGAGCTATTCCTGTGGTGGTGGAACATGTAAATGGACAAATTGTGTCTCCTAAGTAGTCTTTAGTGCTCTCCTCCTATCACAATCATATGTCATCATTAAACATTTTTAAAAGCTAAGCTTCAGTTTTCAATAGATTTCATGGGTTGTATTTTAAAGGTGATGACTTCAAATCAATAAATTAAATTCAGCTTTCAACTTTCCACATTTTTTATCGGCTTTGATCTGTTTGTGTGTGTGCAAATCCTAAGAAATCTAGACAATTTGTCGATCCATCTTTTAGTTTAGTTAGTTTTATTTATTTGTTACAGTTACAATTGCACAGGGGCTCAATGCACAGTGAAATTATTACCATTTAATTTTTGAATAAAAAAAATATATATTCTTAATGATTTTTGCAGATCATGATCAAAAGCCTTTATTGCTTTTAAATAACATATTGTAGGCCTACAATAAATATGAAATTGGTCTGGAAAGGTTGTCAAATGAGAGTTACAAGAAAATGGATCCTTCATATAGGGTAATGTGCTACCAAGCACTGGCTGCAATTATACAATCAAGAGCTGGAAATGGTGAAACTCTTTACATTTTTAAAAAGAACAATTGTAAAGAGTATCACTTCACAGACATACAACAACGTATTGATAATTACTACGGGTAGCCTACAGATGCACTGAGAAGTTCTGTTAACAGAATAGGAGTTTCATTTATCATCCCATAGCCTATTCTTGGTATAAAAGGAAATGCATTAGCAGATAAGCAAAATAGGCAACAAAATATATACTATAGACTAGGTAACATTGATTTGGCTATTCATCTTAGCAAAACAAAAGTTACATGTAGCCTATAGATTCAGCTGTGGACTGTATGAAACCGTGGGACATGTTATGATGAGATTTAACCGGTAGGATGTAGAAGGAGTACATTTAATAGTAGTGGTGAACATCAAGATTCACATGACACTCCACACCAGCTGGTGGCGGTAATGCACCATTTCCATGTTGGGGCTCACCAACTGCCAAAATAACTCAAGAAGAAGAAGTCAAACGTAACGCTCTCTGTCGGGTCGAGTGACGTAATGACGTAATGTTGATCTACTTTCTTCCTGTACTAGCCGGTTAGCATGTGCGTGTTTGAGGGTCCAGCTTAAGATACGACTTACATCATTTGTACTATTACTGTACTGTATTATTTTACATCGGAATATTTCACACCTTCGGCAGCACCATGAGCACGTTATGGATGGGGAACGTGAGTTGTTTACAAGTTGTTTAAGCTAGAAATCACCCTGTTAGCTATTTCAACACGCTGTGTGAATGGAACAGAAGTCTAATGTTTGGCTCGTTTGTTTAACACTTTGTATGGAGAAATTAAACACAAGAAATAAATGTAGGGTAGAGCAGTAATGTGAGCAGTGCTATTGCGGAGCTGTGGTGGAGTCTGACATCAACAACACGAGGACGGAATCACTTTATGTGGAAAGCTACGGGAAATTTTCATTATAACTATGCAGTTGATGAAGAGGGGGATTTGTTTACATGTGCAGAGCCTGCAGTTAGTTTACAAAACACATTTACTCTACATGCAATACCTAGTATTGAATAAATCAAAAGTAAATTATTTTGAGGAACCTGGAACCAAACGTAAGACTAGAATATATTTTGTAAACCAAACTGCGGGCCCTGCTGCTCTAAACAACAACAGTGAAACATTTACTTTTCAGGAAGCTTTTCTAATTTCAAACAGTGTTCCATGGATCACATTTCCCTGTGAGGAAAGTTTGTTTAATCAATATACCTTCGAAAATGTCCACTTCCCTGTCGCTCCCAAAGTTACATGATGCACCTTTAACTCCCCCTCTCAACCTATTTGTGATTTGTGAACTGAAAGCCACCTTCAGCTTGGTATGAAGTGTGCTAACCTGTGTGTGTGTGTGTGTGTGTGTGTGTGTGTGTGTGTGTGTGTGTGTGTGTGTGTGTGTGTGTTGTGTGTGTGTGTGTGTGTGTGTTGCTGTGTATATATATATATGTGTGCGTGTGTGTGTGTGTTGCTGTGTATATATATATATGTGTGTGTGTGTTGCTGTGTATAATATATATGTGTGTGTGTGTGTGTATATAGCTGGAGACCTACATGGACGAGAAGTTCATCACCAGAGCCTTCTCCACCATGGGGGAGCAGGTGGTCAACGTGCGCATCATACGCAACAAGATGACGGGGTAAGAAGTCAATCCGCAGGCCGTCAGTCACTGTTTTGTAGCAGTTCTATTCTGACGTTTAAAACAGTGTGTCGTCACCCAGGGGCGCTCTAGGATACTGCTTCGTGGAGATGGCAGACGAGGCCACGGCTGAGAGGTGTCTGCGCAAAATCAACGGAAAGTCCTTACCGGGATCCAGTCCGGTATGTAGAGCATTGTGTTATTAATATTCACAGTTAACTAGAGATGCACACATTTTTATTGTTCAGATCCGATTCCGATATCTGGATTTTGGATATCGGCCAATACCGATACTGTCTCTATGTCATAATTATTATACAGTTAGGAAGGCTTAAGCAACAGAGCAATTCTTATTCAAAAGAGCAACAGATATACACAAATGCATATAGGTTTATCTTAAGAGCTTTGAACTGAACTCAGACTTTTTAATGACTAATTCTAATATTAATGTGTGCTTTATCACATAGCTATGGTCTTCAAATTTAAATAAAAAACTTTTTTTAATCGGAGTTGTCAGTCCGATATCCAATACGTAGATTGCAGCCATATCGGACCCGATATTGTATCAGATCGTCCCCATCCCTACAGTTCACAACGTCTGTATTCCTCTGTGTGATGGAGACTCGTAGTAAGACTTTAATGTTTCTGTCTCAACAGGCCACACGATTCAAGTTAAACCGAGCCACGTTTGGCAAACAGGAGAGTGGGTGAGTCCAAAATGGAGAAGCAGGAAATCAATGTTGTCGATGTCTGTGTGCTGATTAAACCCTCATTGACACATCGTCCCTGCGTTCCAATCCCCACACTTCTCTGCTATTTAGTATGGTAGATAAAAGATTTAGGATGTCCCGATTCTTGTGGTCAGATTTAGTATGCTTAAAAATACCCGGATGTCTACTACATCCAGGTGGGATTTTTAGTGTTGAAATCAGAATGCTATTTGGGGCGATTCTGACCCACAATCCAGTGAGCACCGTCACTCGACGGAGCCACCGTATAAAAACAACCAGGGATGAGACGGATATATAACCAAGAGGAAGGAACAAGGCGCAATGTTATGATAAAATAAATAAGTAAAAGTATGTCCCAATTGTAGCATACTGCATGCTGACTACATTATTTTTTTTAATCATTTGTAGTATGTAGTAAAATAGAAAAAAGAAAGAGTATGCGATTTGGAACGCAGGGTTAATGTCTTTGTTAGCTGCAGTAGAAAGTAAAGGGCCTCTGTCTTCCCTCTGTCTCCCTGTAGTCAGATGTATTCTCTGTTTGTGGGAGACCTGACTCCAGAGGTGGATGACGGAATGCTTTATGAGTTCTTCTACAATCGCTACCCTTCCTGTCGCGGTGGCAAAGTGGTTCTGGACAGCATGGGCAACTCCAAGTGAGTATTCACTTCATCAGGCGTCTTTGAGCATTTGGAAAATCGCTATATAAATCAGATTAATTATTATTATTGTTATTACCAGTCAAGTCACCACAATATCTAGCCAACGTAGGTACAGTGCCTATAAATAGTCATCATATCCTTATGAAATAGTCACTAGTTTTTTGTCCTACAGCCAGCCATTAAAATAAATAAAATCCATATTTTTCAGCTTTATTTACACATTTTGACACTTACAACATTCAAGTGTAATTATTTCCCCCAAAATGTCTGAAAATTAAAAGGATTAAAAACTAGACTTGCAGGGTTGGAAAAGTGATCAGTTTTTAGAATAACTTTAAGAAACATTCTCAAGTATAAGCAATCACCTTCCAGATCATACACAAAGTGAATTGGACTATTTCAGAATCAAATCAGCTGTTCCTTGAAGATTCCACTCTTAGTGTATGTATTGTCATGATTTAGTTGAGCCCCTTATCATTGACCATAGTCATCAAAGTAAACCCCCCACCTCTAGGGTGTTGACACTAGTTAATTAATGTTCAGAATATTCCTGCATCATAACTTTTACTAAAAGAGAAATGTGTTGAAAGTGAGCATGTGTCTAAAAACCTTGTTGAGCTGCTCACTTAAAGGACTGCTTTAATTTCAAATCACATTTGAGAGCTGTATTTGTAATACCTTGATAGTGAGACCGTGGTTAATTTTTTCTTAAAGTTATCATACCACGCCAACAGCTGAATTAATTGGAACGTGTGTGTGTGTGTGTGTGTGTGTGTGTGTGTGTGTGTGTGTCTAGGGGCTGTGGCTTTGTTCAGTTCCCAGACGAGCGTCTTCAGAAGCGTGCGTTGGAGGAGTGTCAGGGGGCAGCGGGGCTGGGTACCAAACCTCTCCGACTGAGCCTGGCCGCTAACAAGTGAGTTATTCTACATTGCTTGTGCGCCTGGTTTTTCTTTTCAGCACAAAGATTCTACTTTTGTACTGTAATCCAAATGATTGTAGGCAGTTTAAGCATTGTGTCTCTTTCTCCCTCTCGAGTTTAAGGAACCGTCAGCAGTCAGAGAACAGATCATGGCAGCCCAGCTCGGGGTACGGGAACTATGACCAGTACAGCCAGTACCAGCAGCAGCAGGCCTACCCGGGGTACTACCAGCCCTGGGGTTATGACCAGAGCGCAGCCGGATATGGCTACCCTAACTACCAACAGTATGACTACACACAGTATCCACCAGCACAGGTCAGCCCCCTGTCTGTCTCTCTCTCGCTGTCTCTCTCTCGCTGTCTCTCTCTCGCTGTCTCTCTCTCTCTCTCTCTCTCTCTCTCTCCCTCTCCTCTCTCTCTCTCTCTCTCTCTCTCTCTCTCTCTCGTCTCTCTCTCTCTCTTTAACAGCCAGTGTCAGATGTCGGTGTACTGTGTTTATGTGTCTTGGTTTTATTGTAAAAAGTGACAACTTTTACTTACAGAAAAAAAACTTGGCATATTTCATGCAGGATTACAGCCAAAAAACATTCCATAAAGCTGAGACCGGAAAGTCCTCGTACAACAACATCCGAACTGTCCACACTGCTTTTGTATGGATGTCATGTTGTAAATCTCTGTGTTAAGAAAAGGCTGGACTACTATTAAAAATGACGTGCATACTAGAAACAACTCAACAAGTCCTCATTGTTAACAGACATAAATCATCTTTTCTTTTTTAGGAAGGTGAAGCTGTTCAGGACGAGGGACTAGAAGGTTGGTATTGGACATTTCAAATTAATGCACATTTTAATTTCTGACTTTTTGAATTGACGTGAATGTGTATATTTGGGTTTAGCTTCTTTCCTTGTTACAATTCTTGCGGTTAGCCTTACTAAACCTGAATATATCCTTAACATGTTGTTATTGCCTCAGCACAAGGAAACAGCACTTAGTAGAGTTAAATGGAGAAGGTCAAATAAATAAATAATGTAAACCAAACAGGAGCACTTGCCCTCCAAATGACAGATAATCATCAGCAAAGTCAGCATATGTGATATGATTAACTAATAGCATGTCTGTGTTAATATAAATAATGTACGAGATGATTGAAAACATCATGTATATATTATATTGTGTGTGTGTGTGAGTCTCTGTCTCGATCTCTGCGTGCGTGCGTCTGTCTGTCTGTCTGTCTGTCTGTCTGTCTGTCTGTCTGTCTGTCTGTCTGTGTGAAGCCCCATTGTAACCCAACTGTTTTACTGTGTGTGTAGCAGACCCCAGTCCAGAGCTGGATGTGGTGCAGGCCAACAGGAGCTTCATGGAGCTGAGTGAGGAGCTGTACGACGCTCTGATGGAGTGTCACTGGCAGCCAGCACAGCAGCTCTCTACACAACAACAACACAACGACATGACGCCACCACCCAGCCTAGCAGAGCCCCTCTACTGCTGAAAACAAGGACTTTACTACCTTCCCCCCACAACCCCCCCACCCCCACGCGATTATTCATCTTCTGTTGCCTGGCTGTGTCTATATTATTATTATTATATCCTTGTATGGACATAAAGGAGAAATAATCTAATGGTTAATGGATCTTATTGAAGTTCTATAACCCCCTGAAATGTAACATCTTCAAAATGCATGAATCCAAAGGGATAGCAATGTAAAGTGCAAAAGGCTTATGTTCAAATGTTAAAACACAAATGGAAAGTTGTGTAGAATGTAACATGTAAACCATCAAAACTTAAAAACAAAAATCAATATAAAATAACTATTATCAGACATTCACAATGCTACCACTTAACACAGAATGACCTGTTGATAGCCCTGGCTAGTGGCTATAGCTAGAATACCCATTCTGTGTAATGTACTGTCATTAAAGTCCTCATATGTTTCATGTGATTATAATATTGTTTGATAGTTCTACTGTATTTATCTTTTGATCCTTTCAATCAGGTTATAAAGTACCTCATTTTAGTCATCTGTACAGGTTACAGCAAGGGATATACTAAAGTCAGTTGGACCAAGTACCATTCTGTTGGCACTGTGTTGATCATCATTTCTGAATGACAGAAAAACTGAGTTTAAGAACTTGACACTTGGATTGAATTAGAGCTGCAACGATTAATTGAGGAATCGATTATTAATCGATTATTAAAATAATCGCCAACTATTTTGATAATCGATTAATCGTTTCGAGTAATTTTTTAATAAAAAAAATCCAAATTCTCTGATTTCAGCTTCTCAAATGTGAATATTTTCTGGTTTCTTTAATCCTATTATGACAGTAAACTGAAATATCTGTGTGTTTTGGACATTACAACAAATACATTTGAGGACGTCAACATGGGCTTTGGAAAATTGATCAACATTTTTCACCATGTTCTTACATTTTACGGACCAAAAAATAATCGATTAATCGAGAAAATAATCGACAGATTAATCGATTATCAAAATAATTGTAGTTGCAGCCCTAGATTGAATCACTGCATCCCAATTTTAAATGTAGTCAAATGTACATGATTACCATTGTGACATCACTTGAAATCCACTAGGTGGAGACAAACGTGTGATTTTTCATATCCATTGATATGTATCTTATAGAAACATCAATCTCAAAGAAAAAAAGGACATTTTATGGTGAACATTTGCTTACTGTGGAAAAAATTAAATGCGTTAAGAAAGTGAAATGAACTATGAACTTCTTACAACTGTAAAGAATAACACGTCTGAAACTCTTATGAGGCTCAACAATAGTCGGGGAATAATTGAGATCCATTCATTAATAGGCATATCACCAGAGGAAATACCAACTAAAAGTGTTTGAAATATTAAACAAGTATCAGAACAATAAGTACCTAATATAAAGCAGAGCAGCCCTTTTAAGGAATATAGATGGGCAGCACAACGACTTTCCCACTCTTTCCCTGACAGTTTGAAGTTTGAACTCCCCAGTATTAACTATTCAGTGTCAACGAGCATTAACTCGTTTTGAGTTATTACAACAACTGCGGGAGTAGATCCCACCTAGTGTTGGTGAACATGTCCTACCTGTCTTTTGTGTCACGCAGGCCTAAGCTCTTTATATTGGGATCAACCCTCAGTATTAACAAAGCCCTGTAGGCCTAGCCTACTTGGGTAGCCGATAGATAGATTATTGATCCCTTGGGAATGTTCCTTCAGGGAAATTAAAAATTGCCATTCCGCCAAATGGGTGACATTTCTGTCCCCAAGCCTTCAAAGGTATACATACATTTGCATGAAAATTAAATATAACATACATTAATGTATTAAGCAATGTCTCTTCCACATTGACCTGAATGTGCAATTTAAAATATGTATTTTATAACACTGATAAAAACTACAGTTTACACTGAAAAATAGCATTTTTAACCTGTCCCCACTCTCTAACACAACACTTTACTATGAAAT
Source organism: Ammodytes dubius (assembly GCA_026122265.1). Classification (NCBI taxonomy): domain Eukaryota; kingdom Metazoa; phylum Chordata; class Actinopteri; order Uranoscopiformes; family Ammodytidae; genus Ammodytes; species Ammodytes dubius. The sequence continues at coordinate 7,554,433 of CM047520.1, forward strand.
ATAATGAAAAAAATCCTTCAGAATAATAATAATCTTTTTGCACTGCTGTGTGATTCTATGTTCAATATACTGTATGCTTCATTGTAAATGTTATCATCAGAAATCCATAATATTTTAGTTAAAATACACATTGTAGTCGTGTCCCCAGGTTTACACTCAGTCCTGTTACCCTAACACATTTAAAGCTCTAAAATCCTAGCAACATTACAAAAAGCCTCCCTAAACTGGAATATGAGCTCTGTAGCTCTTCTGATAGGTCATGGGAAGACCAAAAGTAGGTTCCCCCTTTTATTTTCAGTATATTGGATGATATTGTAACAATAGTTGACGGGGTACATTTTAAAGTTAAGTCCTGTTACCTAAATTATTTCTTTAATTTTATTTGTTTATTTTTTAAATAATACTTTTTGATAAATCACCAGAATGTGCTGAGTGTACTCATGCTACTAGAATGGACCCTATGTATCTATATTTGCATGTTTATGTTATCATGTTAACTATTTTTTTTAACTTAGTTAAAAATTCAATACAATTCCCTGAGATTGACCAATACATCTTTTGAATAGTTAAATATATGTGTTAAGAGATTCAGCTTTGAAAAAATAAAAAATATGAAGTTTAATTTGGAAGAGTTGCAACATGGAAATGTCACCCATTTGGTGGAATACAATAAAACTCCACAACAACAGTAATTTGTATTATGCCTAGCACAGTTGCAGCCATTTCAATAAGGACACCTCGTTATAGTCATGTTGGGACCACGGGAATACTTTTATTTTGAAAAGCAGGGTTGTAATGTGAAGCGGAGGAGGTGGGCTATGATTGGTTGCTGCTCACTTGACTGTGATGGTCCATGTGAAGAGGCCACAGGAGACGGACTGACGGGGCCCATCAGCTCAATGGACAACATCTGGCTCAAAGCAGGGAGCTCTGTGTAAAGCTCTGACACTTTACCTGTTCATTTCTCTTTCTGTTGTCAACATGTTGGAATACAGTTGAGCGGTTGTTGAACTGCGTTTCTCTCTGGAGTGGAGACCAATCATCCCAGATGATCAGGAAGATGTTCTGTTTCCTAAAAAAAACTGGGATCAAGTTTCAACAGGATCCCAGAAATACAGGCAAGTTTTCAAAAAAAAAGTCTGCCGCATGTGGAATATGGTGAATTTAACTTTAATAGGAAGGCTGACTCTGAGAGAGAGAGAGAGAGAGAAGAGAGAGAGAGAGAGAGAGAGAGAGAGAGAACCTGTATGGATGAAATGAACGACCTTCTGCTACTTAAATGACAGTGTGTGCGTGTGCGTGCGTGCATGTGTGTGTGTGTGTGTGGTGAGCGGCTGTGTGCTGTCGTAAAGGAATGCAGCAGCACAGCCAGTTACACACACACACACACACACACACACACACACACACACACACACACACACACACACACACACACACACACACACACACACACACACACACACACACACACACACACACACACACACACACACACCACACACACACACACACACACACACACACACACACACACACACACACACACACACACACACACACACACACACACACATTCCTGTCTGTCCGTATCCTCCACACAGCAGCCAGCGCACAACAGTTTTTAGGGGATAGCCTATAGTCAGGCACGACACGGCACGGCAGTCCATCGTTAAGGTAACGATTAATAAGCTTTATTAATATCAATTGAACGCGCGTATGTGTGTGTGGCTTTCATAACTGAATCCTTGAATGTTGATCATGGTTGTAACGGTTTCAGTCCGTCTTTTTCGAATCGTGTGTGTTGCGTTTTGCATGACAAAAAAAACGAGATATGGTTCCACCCTTCCATATACCGTGCTGGAAAGGCTGCATCTTCTCCACACACTTTTGTCTCCCCCCCACATCATGAAGCACAACTTGTGGCTTCCCAGGCGCGGATTTCTTGGCTCCCCGCTGGGCTCCCCTCCCCTGGTTGTTAGATGGCTTTATGACTCGATAAAAGTGCTTTCATTCATGCGTTAAATACATGATAAGGTGTTGAATCCTCTGCATCAGTGTGTCTGTGTTCACACTCTTGATAACTTGTATCAGAGCATGGTGAATGCATTCACTGAATCCGTTTCTCTCCTCCAGTCAACACGTTTTTTTAGTGTTAGTACTGCAGTCATAATTCAAAAGGGAAAAGGGGGCTTATGAATAACATATGCTGTTGCTGGTGATGTTATGTGGCTGGTGAATCAAACAGATTGATTCTGATTGAAAAAAGAAAACGAAAAAAACAAATTTCCCAAATGAGTCAAACATCTCAAAGCAGCATTGTTTACTGTGTGACAGCATCAAAACACATGTACAAGACTTTTCCTAAATGACAGAGCCCACCCTACAGTATGAAATTCAGTAGCCTATGTTGCAATGTATGACTCTTGGTGGTTTGATTATTTTGCTAAATATTATTTTGAATAACCTTTAGATTATTGTTTAGTATAGTGATTCTACAGTAATTGATAATGTACGATACATTGAATGAAATGTAACATTTTGATATCATTGAAGTAATTGAAAAAAAAGTATATACTGTATGTAGGGGAGAACGGGGTAAGTAGGCACACTTTTTACTCTAGTGAGAATTGCTCATCACCAAAACATCTGTCAATAGCCATTCCTACATTAAATTGAAGCTTAAGGTGTTGGCTTGAAATGTGTGTCTCTCTTTTTTTCCAACTTATTGTAATGAAGAAGTAATTTACCATCAAAGACACTCTGACACATTGTGACAACCAACCCCATCAAGGGGTCGGTTGTCAAACACTATGGGTTGTTTGTCACAATGTTATCTTAATGGGAAAAATCTTAAAAAGAAGGCAATGAGGCAGAACCAAATTTGAAAGTTTAATTGCATTGTCAAGTTGACAAATAGGCCTACATAACTTACTGTAGCCTTGGCAGCTGGTCTAGTTTGGGATGCACTGGGTTGTTTTGATTTTGTTGCCCTTTTTTCTTTTGCTTGCTAGCTGCCTTTTCCTGCTCTATTCTTTCCTTCTCTGGGGTGTCAGTGAGGATACAGCTTGACAATTTCTTTCGTTATTGGGTTCCTTTTCTGGCTGCAGCCTTGAGATAACATGTGACAACCAACCCCCCAAAAAATTTGACGACCAACCCCAACCTGAATTTCTTGCTAGCATCAAGGCCAACAACCATCTGACAACTAATTAGCTTGCTAACAACAATCTAAACTATAGCTTACCCTTCACACTTTCTGAGGGTAACAAGTGTTTTGTTATAAACCCATTGTGTAAAAGCCTAGAAGAAAAATACTGAGAAGCAAAATATTTTGAATTTGACATGAAAAACACAAAACATCCTCTCACCTGAAATGCAGCTGTCTTCCTCCAAGGAAGTCTATGTATGTGACCTCTGATCCCAATTCTGGACCTTTTTTATATCAACATTTCAGAGCTAGCGCGCTCTGGTGGCGAGATATAACGAATGTGACATCCAACCCATGTGACAAATTACCCCGTTCTCCCCTACTTGTAATAAAGAGATGTAAATATCCCTTGCTTGTGATCTATCAGGCCATAGTTATACGCTTATACATGATAAGTTAAGATACAACATGTAGAGACCCCGTTATAGCTGCTCTAACTCTTGACCTTTTCCCTTGACTCCCACAGCCCTGTGACAGGGTGTAACCAGGAGCCATAAGCTCTGGACTGACCTGCGCCATGAAGAGCCAGATGGCCCCAGGTGTAGCAGCCACTTCTCCTCCCTCCAGACCCAAGGCTCGCTTCACCATCCTGGGCAGGAGGAAGAAGGACCGGGCCATCAGGGGAAAGCTCCGCATCCGCTCCCTGCCCGGAGCCTTCCTGGTGCTGGGGGTGATGGTGGTGGTTGTGGGCACCACTCTGGCTGTGGCAGGGTACTGGCCCTACCTCTCCAGAGGCTCTATACTGGGAGCTGCAGAGGGGCAGAGTATCACTGAGGCTCAGACCTCTGGCTGGAGCCTGGGAGCCCAGGGCCTCCTGTCTACAGCCGGCCTGGTCCACAGTGAGCGCATGAAGCTGCTGGGACCAGTCATCATGGGGGTGGGTCTCTTCATCCTCATATGTGCCAACACAGTGCTGTATGAGAACCGGGACAGAGAGACTCAGATGCTGCTGGCTCAGATGCACAGTGTGATCTGCTCAGTGTCTGCTGCTGTGCCCTCTGCAGACCTTAAAGAGATGGCAGCGGCCAACTCCATGGCCAAACACTTCCAGTGGGTCAGCAGTCTGCCGGCCGCCCATCTCAACATCCTGTGTCTGCAGCAGCTGGCCAGCTCTGAGCCCCTGCTCCAGACCACTCACTCCAGAGAGCAGCAGCACAGTGTGGAGCTCATGTACCGCCAGGCCCTCCTCCAGACAGAAGCCCTCCACCACCAGGAGACTGAGCCTTCCCTACACTCCTCCCACTCTGACTCCTGTAACTCCAGCCAGTCAGACTGTAACACACAGTGTGGGGCTGAGTATGATGAGGTCCCATCAACTCCCTCTCCGCCCTCCAAACTCACCAATAAGCTCAACAACTGCCTGGTGTCAGCTGGCTCCATGTCCACCCTGGAGGGGGAGCAGGTGGGTGTCCAAGCCACCCAGCCTCGGCGCTGCCACAGTATGAGCTACAGGACTAACCTTTACATGGCCAAAACTAGAGTGTGTCTGGAGGAAGGACTCCACAGACCCAAAGAAGAGGCTCAAGTAAAATATGAGTTAGTCACAGAGAAAGAGGCCGGTGGTTGTTCACAGGTTTTGGTGAACATCCCCGGGCAGGTTTTGGACAGTGCAGAGGGGCAGACTCACTGCAGCTGGCCCAGGCTAGAGCTGGGCAGTGCCGGGAGACGCTACCTGAAACTAGAGAATAAAGAGGACTCAGTGGACAAACTACTGGACCTGCACCTGGAGCAGCAGTGCTCCCAGTGGGATAAGAGTTATGGCTCAGGGCCTTTCCAGTGACGGGGCTCTGCTTTAACGTCACAAGCTTTGAGGGGATACGTAAGGATATACAACACCCTGACCAACAAAGGATATAAGGATATTTTACCTGGATTCTAACACTGAACTATATTTTTTAGTTGTGTGGGGCATAAAGAAACTGAGCCCTAGAGTTCATTAGGGAGGGACAGGGTGGAATTTTTGCAGATGTTTTTATATCATTCAAAGAGAGGAACAATGTAGAAACCCTACACTGTCACAGATGAGTAAAGCGATGTCTTACAGGCTGTTTTTAAGTCTGCAGTTTGGGGTTGGCAGCAATGTGAGAAATCATCATCTCCTCTCCCCGATAAATATGGGATAAAAAGACAGAAGAGTGCAGGAGAATGGGGGATTTTTCTTTTCTTTTTCTATTTCTAACCATGCAATCAATGTTAAAACCAAACTACCTGTCCTCCTGAGCCCCAAAAAAATGCTGACAGCTCTTGACAAATGCAACCTAATCTGTTTGAATGGGTATTTTTTTCTCTCTCTCTCAGCTGAGGTCCACTACTCCAATGCAATGCATGACAGTGATGTACAGTATGTCACATCCTAATACTTATGCAAAGTGTTGTAATTGTCGGTCGTATGTGTATAAGAAGGGATGATGGTCAAAGGATATTTCTGATTTTTATACATGGGTCTTTACTTTCTCATGTTTGGCCATCCTCTACAGCAGGGGTGTCCAAACTTTTTTCACCGAGGGCCACATACAGAAAAATCTACGAAGGGCCGGGCCACTTTGTAAAAATAACACATTTATCAGGACATGTAGCTGCTCTGATGTTTAGTTTCATAGTGTCTTCGTAAATTGTAATCCTTATTCACGGCAACACTTTCCTCGCACATTAAACAGACACATTTCCCCTCTTGTTAAATGCCAATGATACACCCAGTGTTTTCTGCTTTTGCGTCGAATGTCCAGCTGGGTGAAAATAGTAGCCAGCCGAGATTCCGACCCTCCACTTTGAGAGGGAAATTAAGAAGCTAAATCTGAAGAATTTTGTATGAAAAAAATGGAGACACTGTGTCAGATGAATGAGAAGCTATTGGAGAAGGACACATAGATTTTCCATAATAATATTAATTTAAAATAAAATATTATGCAGGGTCCTCTGGGATGGGCTTGTTGCTCATTTTCTTTTATGGGACACATTTATCTGTAATATAATGAATGCATTTAAATTATTTAAGAATTAAAAGCGCCATATTACATTATATTTTTTAAATGTGTCATAGGCCAATCAATCAGTTTTGACACCCCTGCACTAGTGGGTTAACTAAGAAGTGCAAAAAAAAAAAATTCAAAGGGCCATATTACATTATATTTTTTAAATTAGTTTGGACACCCCTGCTCTACAGTATATCAGTTATGATGACATTGGGCGAACACATTGACATCACTACAATTGTCTTTAAAGGTGCAACTATGCAGTTTCAAGAGAGGGGGATTTGTTCACATTCGCAGAACCTGCAGTTAGTTAACAAAACCTGTACTCTACATGCAATTCTTAGTATTGAATAATTCTATCATCATAAATCATAAAATCTAAATTATTTTCAGGCACCTGGAACCAAATGTAAGACTACAATATGTTTGTAAACCAAATTGTGGGCCCTGCTGCTGTAAACAGTGAAACAGTTTTCAGAAACCTTTCTAACTTCAAACTCCAATTTTTTCTGTGAGGAAAGGTTGTTTATTGTTATTTATTAACTTTTAAAAAAAAATCATTTTTTCTTACACACCCAAAGTTACAAAGTGCACCTTTAAATTGCCATGGATACTTGTGATGAAAAATGTACGTACTAGTTATCTGGTTTGCCCTTGATTTCTTATTTACAGATTTTCATGTCTACGAGTCCTGTATGCTATAGTCACTCACAGCCCCCTGCCAACACAGCCATGCAATTAACCATCAAACAGGTGTTGTGAATAATGAGTAAGTAGGTAAAACACTGCCCTACTGCAAGCTGTGAAGTAGTGCAGAATTAACCGTTAACTGTTGTGCAGAGTGACAGCTATATGATCACATGGCTAAACACAGCACAACATGGTGGATACAAATATTCTATATGGATACAGATAGTCAAGGGAATCAGATACTTATGGTAATGTACATGCTACTTCTTCTATGCTTTCAAATATGTTTGATGGCAACAATTTATGTTCCCTGCTTATGCTTTCCCTACAGGTTAACAGTATACAAATTAGGGAAATGGATTAAAACATTGTATATTGTATGTAGATGAAAGCAGATATATGACTTATAAATACTCCTGAGGACCCATAAGTAGAGGCCCTTGTAAAAGCACTGTTGTAATTATATAAAATATGTCTTCATAGGAAAGGTTATAATTTGACACATTAATATACCCATTAAATGTCTTTATAGCTGCATAAAACTGCAGTAAAACGTAGGTGAACATCTGAGCAGTCAGGTTTTGTGACCTGTGCCTTCCTTTTTAGTGATGCCACTGTATTCTGAGGTCTAAACTGAACTGGGTTTATTACCGTTTTATTATACTACTTAAAGGATGGCCCAACTATGAAAATAAGACCCAAGTTATAAAAATCGGGGAAATATCCTCAGGAATGAGACTTACCCTTTGTCTACCTTCTTCTTCTGGTCTCTGTTGGTCATCTTCTTTTAGAATGCACCCAGTAAGAAGCCGTCAGCTCCGGTTTTCATGAAGTTATGTAACCAGTAACGCTGCATACAGCTGGGTATGTACCGTCCATACACTATTTGCAGATGTGCAGAGGAAAACCACTCCATGTTTGAAAAAAAAACAGTCTTCCTCTGATTTTCTCTCTCTCTCTCTCTGTCTGTGCTGTCTGTTCTGTATTGCCATGTGTGACACTGTGTTCTAAATGTATACAAAGCAATATGCAATATGGTCAATGGCTGTGTCTCTTTCCCTGTGTTGACCCACCAGATTAAACAACATTGCCATGTGCCAGTTGAAGGCAATTGAACAGCAGCCCCTGTTTTATTTTTTCTTCTTCTTTTTTTTTCATTTTCTCATACTGCCAAGGTAATATAGCCAGGTAATTTATAGGCTTTGCCTGCAGCATATAATAATCTCAGTTTATCACCTCACCTTTCCTCTCCAAGGACTTGAGCAAGGATATGGTGGAGGGGGCAGGGGGGGGGATTTCCCATCAGAGCAGAGCCTCTTGAATGTTTTCTTCCCGGGCAGGTATACTACATTCTCTCACAATCAATTTTTTTTGTTGAATTGCTCGTTTACAAGATGTCTTGTGGGGTTTTAAGCAGATCATAAAGCTTGCACAAAGCACAGGAAGTAGGTATATAGGACTGTAAGGGGTTTTATGGCTGCAGGACTCGGGTAAGAAGGGGCAAGTCAGTGTGAACAATTCAGGATCATCCATACGTCAACTCTATGTAGCCATCTGCTCAGCTAATCTGTCAAGTCTTCCACCAAAGCGGCACAACCAAAGCAAAGCAAACTGAGGACCAATTCAACTGAATGTAGGTGGGTCTGACCAGAGAGCAAAAAGCAGTTATATGCAAATCCAGCAGCTATACAGTAGTTAAATACTACAGTTATATAGACATGGAACGGTAAAGTGCAAGTAGTGCAAAAAGAAAGTGTGAGGGAGCAGTATAGGGGACCATTAGGCAGTATGTGTCTGACAGTGATGGGTACTTAATGAGGTGTACAGTTTGCACTTTTATCCCATTTCCCCAGAGACTTCCCTATCGATTCGAACACATTTAAAGGATCAGAACAGTGTTTGTTTGCCATTTGGCTCGTTTCTTTCAACTTGTGTATATAGCCTACAGCTGACACATTATCAAAAGCACACGTGGGTGTTTGGCAGTACTGTATACATTTCAATGTTTTTACTAATCTTCCATGAGGCATTGGTTCTTATTTCATTCAGCTATGAAAAGTTATCATTGTTTGGTAATATACAAACATCTAAAATGTTCTAACATGCTTTCAATAAAGCCATAAAGCACTGATTTAGCCATGTCCTGTTTAGGCTAACATAATGTTGGTGCACTAAAATGAGCCTGTTATTTATTTCTCAGCCTCTTTAAATGCAGTTTAGAAAACATTGTTAAACTATGATAAGCCTTTGATTGATACGACTGGCTGAATGGAGCTAGATAAGGTGTATATTCATGAATGACTTGACAGCACATTTTCTGTAAAAGTGTAAACTGTTCCCGTAAGTAAGTTAGTACCTGTCACAATCTATGACTCATATACTGTCTATAGTCCATACTGCTCCCTTGCACTTTCTTTTTGCACTACTAGCACTTTAAAGTGTCATATTTATCTGAAGGGGGTAGCCAAATCCTGGGCTGTACAGGCCATGGACATATAAAGAAAGGTACAGGCTGAGGTGAATTTATGGTGGAGCAGGGTTGCATCCATCATTGAATTCAAACAACTTTTGATGTGAATGAGGTGATTGGTTCACAGAGGTTAGGGTGAATACGATAGGTTAAAGCTAATAGAGAGAAACGCCCATAGTAGGCCGATTGAGTTGAAAGAGGGAATTAGGGCCAGAGCATGACATGAACTGAGAGGGAGGGGTCTGTAATAAAGAGGTACAGTGCACATCAGTCAGTCTTCCTGTTTGTACTTTCGCTAAGATTCATTATTCTTTATGGAAAAAACATAATAAAACAATGATTTGCCAGCATGTACATGTTAACCTTTATACATGTAATATTACGTAAAGATACTGTGTGCATAGAAAAAACTGCAGAAAATGTAAGCTACAGCCTATTATTGCACACTAGACCAGAATCAAGTTGTCAAGTAGTTTAGAGAGATAGCAATTTGTTTACTAAAATGAACGTTAATTTGTTTTTTGGATGATTATACAATCAATCAAAATGACATTGTTTCCATGTAACTGAATGCTGCCTTGCCGCTGTATTGTTAGGCTGCATGGGGCTTGGATGACTGTAATGCTGTGAGCAGAGAAACTTCCCTGTGGGGATAGATCAGAGGAAAGCTCAGCTGGTTATTGTTAAGGCATTCCACTGGTGCACAAAGCCAGCCCTCCTTAACGTCCCACTGTTCAGTTAAACCACAGCAAAAAACCTATTTCTCCTTTCAGTATTACCACCGTGTTGCTGTTATAGATGACTGCAGAGTAGAGTGCTGAGTAGTGCAAGTTAACAGGACAACCTCTGCAAACTGCAAGGCCATTCTACTAACACTTCATCCAAAACAAAAGGAAAATTCTAAACCATGATTTTGTTGGGGGGGAAATCATTCCTTGACTGCACAAGCTAAAAAAAATTAAATTATAATTATGTGGTTGTGTGTGTGTGTGTGTGTGTGTGTGTGTGTGTGTGTGTGTGTGTGTGTGTGTGTGTGTGTGTGTAGTGTATACGGCATTACATAACAGCATTTCTGGGTTCAGCATTTCAGCCGAAAAATTGTTTTGCGGGGAAACCTGAACAAAGCATAATAGTTGCTCCTCTTTTTCCCCCTCAACTCCCAGAGATGAGGAGTGACAGAAGTTGCAGTGCAAAACACTGAGTGTATATTCTCATAACAACAGGGTAGGTTGACTTTAGGGTGAGCTATGCCAATATAACAAACACAAATATCTATTTTAGACCAAACCCTCTTTACTATTAACCTAAAATAAACCAAAAGAAAAAACAGGTTCTCTTTACCTGACTCCCTCACAAAATAAAAACAGGGCAAAAAGGATTACAAAACAACACAGTCTCACACCCCTAAGCCACCAGTGGCCTGTTTCAAGAAGCATGTTTTGAGGGAACACGCTCAGAGTTTGTTCGCTCAGAGATAGTATAAACTCTGGGTTTTCTGTTTCAGGAAGCAGGTTCAGCGCAACACAGAGTCAGTTTAGACCTAACCTGCTCGCTGACAGGTAAGGTCATATTCACCTTTGCTCATAGGTAACAGTTGACCGATTGTCAATTTCAAAATATATTTGAGCTAGAACATAGTAGTTAAAGAAAAATAATGAGACAATTCTTAATTTTTTATAGTTATTGCACATTTTCTGGTAAGAATGTGTGGTGATCACAGCTGGCTGCTGTGCGCTCCTCCTCCTTTTGCCACTCCCACTCCCTCTGTTCCGTGGCACACCTGGTCTGCATCTTCAATCAACGCACCTACTTCACCTCTGGCTTCCCTGCTGTTGTTGCCAGATCGTACCATGCACTACAGTGGTAACTATACACGCCTGGCTCCTAGTTTTCTCCTCGTCTCTATCTCGTTGTCTCGTGTTTTTCGTGATCACCACCCTAACGCTGTTTTTCCTCTGCCTGCAGTTACCCGGACCACAACCTCGAGCTTCCTACCTGCTTCTCCGTCCCGGCTTCCCCACTCACCACCTGCTTCCCCACCTCGTTGAAATAAACCTTTTTATTATATCCACAACTGCCTCTGTCTGCTCTTGGGTCCAGTACATGATCATAACAGAACGATCTGGCCTGTCTCCGGCAGTGGGAGATGTTCCCTTGCCCAAGGAACCTCCCGACCTCTCCTTGGTTCCCCAAATCTATCATGACCTGGGAGAGGTATTTAGTAAGTGTCGTGCGCTCACCCTGCCTCCGCATCGCCCCTATGACTGTGCCATCGATCTCCTCCCCGGCGCCCCTTTGCCCAGTAGTCGCCTCTATAACTTGTCCCGTCCTGAGAGGGAGACCATGGAGAAGTACATTAAGGATTCTATTTCGGCTGGCCTCATGAGACCCTCCTCTTCTCCTGTTGGTGCAGGTTTCTTTTTTGTGGCCAAGAAGGACAAGTCACTTCGCCCATGCATTGATTTCAGGGGTCTTAATAACATTACGGTGAAGAACAAGTATGCTTTGCCCCTCATCAGTTCCGCATTCGAGCCACTGCAGGGCGCCACAGTCTTCTCCAAATTGGACCTACGTAATGCCTATCACCTGGTGCGTATCCGTGAAGGCGATGAGTGGAAGACGGCCTTTAACACCCCCCTCGGCCATTTTGAGTATCTCGTCATGCCTTTCGGCCTAACTAATGCCCCTGCTGTGTTCCAGAACCTGGTCAACGACGTCCTCCGGGACTTTCTCAACCGCTCAGTTTTTGTCTATTTAGACGACATCCTGATTTTTTCCCGCAACCAGGAGGAACACATTCAGCATGTCCGGCAAGTTCTTCAACGGCTGTTGGAGAACAAACTATATGTGAAGGCCGAGAAGTGTGAGTTCAGTGTCACCTCTGTATCCTTCCTGGGGTTCATTATTGAGAGCGGGCAAGTGAGGACCTGCCCCGAGAAGGTCATTGCAGTGACAGACTGGCCCATCCCCGATTCCCGCAAGAAACTGCAGCAGTTTCTGGGGTTTGCCAATTTTTACCGGAGATTTATCCGGGATTACAGCAGGGTTGCAGCCCCTCTCACCCGTCTCACCTCTCCTGCCCTCCCATTTGCCTGGACGCCGGAGGCGGACGCTGCCTTCGCTGGGCTTAAAGGGCTTTTTTCGTCTGCTCCCATTCTCATCCAACCGGACCCCTCCAGGCAGTTCATCGTGGAGGTTGATGTTTCTGACACTGGAGTGGGGGCGGTCCTGTCCCAGCGCTCTGCCACTGATGGGAAGATTCATCCCTGCGCCTTTTTCTCTCGCCGGCTGGTTCCTGCTGAGCGGAACTATGATGTGGGTAACAGAGAGCTGCTGGCTGTGAAACTGGCGTTGGAGGAATGGCGGCACTGGCTTGAGGGGTCAGAACAGCCGTTCGTGGTTTGGACCGACCACAAGAATTTGTCTTACATCCAGACAGCTAAGCGATTAAATTCCCGCCAAGCCCGGTGGTCCCTTTTTTTTGGGCGGTTCAATTTCACCCTCACCTACCGGCCCGGGTCCCGTAACGTCAAGCCTGACGCCCTATCTCGTCAGTTTAACACGGTGAACACTCCGGCCCCCCCTGACACTATCCTCTCTCCTTCCTGCCTCAAGGTGGCTGCTGTCACCTGGGAGATAGAGTCCCTCGTCCGGGAGGCCCAAGCCATCGAACCGGACCCGGGCAACGGCCCTCCCAACCGCCTTTTTGTCCCCAGTTCGGTTCGCTCACAAGTGCTGGTGTGGGGCCACACATCGCGCTTTGCCTGTCACCCTGGCGTGGGTCGCACCCTGTCGCTCCTTAAGAGGCATTTTTGGTGGCCAGCGATGGACGCGGACACCCGGGCATTTGTGCTGGCCTGCACGGTTTGTGCTCGGGCCAAGTCCTCCCACCAACCCCCTGCTGGTCTGCTACGTCCCCTTCCGGTTCCTGGCCGGCCCTGGTCTCACATTGGCCTGGATTTTGTCACTGGTCTTCCTCCCTCAAGAGGCCACACAGTCATTCTCACGGTTGTGGACAGATTTTCAAAGGCTGTTCACTTCATTGCCCTTCCTAAACTCCCCTCTGCCACCGAGACTGCCCAGCTGCTTGTGCAGCATGTCTTCCGCCTCCACGGGATACCCACTGATCTCGTCTCTGACCGTGGGCCCCAATTCATTTCCCAAGTTTGGAAAGCGTTCTGCCGGGCGCTAGGGGCCTCGGTCAGCCTGTCATCCGGATACCACCCGCAGACCAATGGGCAGGCGGAAAGGGCAAACCAGGACCTTGGGACCGCTCTGCGTTGCGTGGCTGCACGCAACCCCTCTGCCTGGAGCGAATACCTACCCTGGATTGAGTATGCCCATAACTCAATGTCCTGTGCTGCGACTAATATGTCCCCGTTCGAATGTTCCCTGGGGTACCAGCCACCCTTGTTTCCCTCTCAGGAGGATGACATCTCCGTCCCCTCCGTTCAGCACCATCTCCGCCGCTGTCGCAGGGTGTGGAAGGGCGCTCGCTCCGCTCTGCTGCGCTCTGCGGAGCAAAACAGGCGCATTGCGGATCGCCACAGGGCTCCCGCTCCTGCCTACCAGGTTGGGCAACTGGTATGGCTGTCATCTAAAGATCTCCCCCTGCAGACTGGCTCAAAGAAACTCACTCCTCGTTTTGTTGGCCCCTTCCCCATCATTGCTATTATCAATCCCTCTGCTGTCAAACTCAAGCTACCTCCATCCCTACGTGTCCATCTCACTTTTCATGTCTCCAAACTGAAGCCAGTCTCCACCAGCCCTCTTTCCCCCCCGGCCGTTCCCCCCCCTCCTCCCCGTCTGGTTGACAATCACCCTGCCTTCACCGTCCGGCGGTTGCTTGACAGCCGTCGTCGGGGCAGGGGGTATCAATACCTCGCCGACTAGGAGGGCTATGGTCCTGAAGAAAGGTCCTGGATTTCGCGGGGCCTCATCCTCGACCCCTCTCTCATCCGGGACTTTCACCTGGCTCACCCGGACAGGCCTAGGCCGCCTGGAGGCGTCCGTTGAGGGGGAGGTACTGTGGTGATCACAGCTGGCTGCTGTGTGCTCCTCCTCCTTTTGCCACTCCCACTCCCTCTGTTCCGTGGCACACCTGGTCTGCATCTTCAATCAACGCACCTACTTCACCTCTGGCTTCCCTGCTGTTGTTGCCAGATCGTACCATGCACTACAGTGGTAACTATACACGCCTGGCTCCTAGTTTTCTCCTCGTCTCTATCTCGTTGTCTCGTGTTTTTCGTGATCACCACCCTAACGCTGTTTTTCCTCTGCCTGCAGTTACCCGGACCACAACCTCCAGCTTCCTACCTGCTTCTCCGTCCCGGCTTCCCCACTCACCACCTGCTTCCCCACCTCGTTGAAATAAACCTTTTTATTATATCCACAACTGCCTCTGTCTGCTCTTGGGTCCAGTACATGATCATAACAAGAATGAGGAAATTTGAAAGGTGCTCCGAGGAACTTTCAGCTTGTGTTAATACTTGCAACCCCCTATGGACAAAAGTGGTAGTGTTTCTACTACGCCAGCTGTAGTTCCAGGGTGAGGGACCCATGATACAGGCATAAAGAAAAACTATATAAAAATAGCATTCTTTGAACTGATGGTCTCGTTTGCTGTTACATGTCATTTATGATCATCATGTGACTGTTTCAGAAATATTTTAAAGTTCCTCGCAGCACCTTTAAAAATAAATTTCTTTTTAAGAATGTTTTGTTTACCCACCCATCCAACCCCGATACAAATTTGAACTATTTGTCAACTGCCCCACTAAGGTAAAGATGTTGGACCTTCTTTATGCAAATATAATAGGCAGATCTAATCCGATTCTTATATTACACAACCATGGTTGAGCAGCACCCAGTCACTTCAAGGGATGTGAGGAGGTGGTCACAGAAAGCAGATGGGACTACTCCCTGTCCCTGAATGACTGCCCATCAATATCTGTGTATGACACCATCCCCCACCTGGATAGTAATATGCTTTCCTTAATGATATACCCATGACCACCAACCACCTAAAAGGAGATACTGAATATAAGAAAAGAGCCTCAAGGGATGGGGGACAGTGTGCAGAGGGATAACTGAACATGATATCGGTGGACAATACTGAGATAATGTTATAGGAAGAAACTGGATAGCTATAGCTCCAGCAAAACCAAAGTGTGTGAATGAACGATCACAGGTTTTCAAGGTGAAGTAGACTCAGGCTGAGGGAAGCTTCCACATAACAGGGCCAGTGATTTAAAGACCTTGTTCAATCGATTCAGCAGCAGCAGCAGCAGCAGCAGCAGTGGAGCCCTCAGCTGTCTCCTGCCCCCAGCCCCCACCCATACAGACCCCCCACATATACTCCCTCTTCTCCTTTAGGAAGCTTCAACCGTTGCAGCAAGATGTTTAATGTTGTTGGTAATATGGGAAGTAATGGATTCCTGGCTTCTTGCTGTAAAACGTTTTATAAATCATCATAATGGAAATGCAATCATGTTCTTTTGCATATAAAGCGAGACCCCCTAGATCATTCACTTCCTGTATCCTATATAATAGCTTTTCCACTATAGGGTGTGTGCGCCTCAGTGGCCTATAATGGTGATTATGCAAACCCTGGCAGGTATAGCTCTCTTGTTTGATAGCTGTAATCTCTAATCTTTGGTCACTTAATTCACAAAGTTCCTATAGTTATCTTTAAAGGCAGCATTTGTAGACTGCACATAAACACACCACCACATGTTCTAGTGCAGGGGTGGCCACTAGGTCGATCGCGATCGACCGGTCGATCGCGAGGGTAGTGTGGGTCGATCGCGTGGCATTCTTAAAAAAAAATAAAAAAATAAAAAAATATTTATTTAATTTTTTTTTTTTTTTTTTTTTTTTTTTTTTACTATGAAAGAGCGAACGAGCCGTGTGAGCATGCGCCGACGTTCGGTGGAGGGAGAGAAGACACCATTTTCTAATTTGACATACAGTACATATCAGTTTGTTAGCCAGTGAGCTAACCACAGCTAATCCAAGTCAATGAAGTGGAGAGGCTTCTGCACTGTGACAAATTCTACTATGTAAAATACAGCCAGAGAGAGGAAGACTGTTCAGACAAACAGACCACCACATATTCTAGTGGGACAGAAGTGATCATTGAGAAGGATTTTTTTGTATGACTCTATAAGTCTGCCTTTAAGATAAACCTATGCATTTGTGTATATGTCTTGCTCTTTTAAATTAGAATTGCTTTAGCCAGTGATTTTCAAACGCGGGGTTATGACAGGGGGGGCGCGGATGAATATGTGAGTTTGTGTTTTTTATATTAAGATCACGGCATAGCTGGACAAGAGTTCTTCTGCTTCATTCCTCTCACTGCATTTAAATGCATTCACTATATTACAGAGAAATAGGTCTTGTTAAAGAAAAAGAGCACCAAGCCCAACCCAGAGGACCCTGCATGCATTTTTTTTTTTTATTAATATTTTTATGGAAAATCCATGTGTCTTTCTTCAATTGCTTCTAATTCATCAGACCCAGTGTCTCCAAATTATTTGTTCACACAAAATTCCTCATATTTAGCCTCTTAATTTTCCTCTCAAAGTGCACCAGATTCATGCATTTCACTTTAAAAAGGTGAAAAAAAATCTCCCGGGGGGGCATGCCCCCGGACCCCCCTAGGAGGGTCTGGTTCTCTGCTGGCTACTATTTTCCTCCAGCAGGATATTGGAGGTACTAGCGTGGCACTGGATGTGTGAATGACATTTAACTATAGGCAATAATTTGGGCAAGTCTGTCTGCCTATCTTTCTCACTCCGCTGATATTTATTGGAGACTTTGGTTGTATGCAGCAGTTTTTTTCTTTTCTATACTGGAAAATACCTTTAGGCTGCAATTCTGCAGAGATGTTTCCTCTTAACTGAGAACCGTACAACAGAACAGAACCGTGACTTAAAAACCGAGGTACGTACCGAACCGTGACTTTTGACCCCTAATAGTAGGTGGTAGCTCACTTTGACTTGGTCATTTTAAAAGTAGCTCACAAGCTGAAAAACAGTGGCCACCCCTGTTCTAGTGGGTCAGACGTGAGCATTGACAGGGGTTATTCTTGAGTGACTATACTTTTTTTTTAGGGAATATTTTATAACGATAGAAATCCATTTGAATATAATTTTGAAAAAAAGGTCCAATGTATTATGAATGCAACATTTATGAAAATGGTGGTGATTCTGTGGAAAGACTATTGAATTCTG
Source organism: Ammodytes dubius (assembly GCA_026122265.1). NCBI lineage: Eukaryota > Metazoa > Chordata > Actinopteri > Uranoscopiformes > Ammodytidae > Ammodytes > Ammodytes dubius. The sequence goes on from CM047520.1 coordinate 7,572,010, forward strand.
ATGCGTTATGAATGAGTTATGAGTAGGTCATATGGATCTAGGGCTGATTCATAGGCTTGAGTTGAAATTTGGCTGTAACTCCACCTTCTTGGCTGGTGTCCTGAGGAACATTAATAATGATATGACTGGAGGGGGGGTGGATCAATACGATATGGATTTTAGATTATTTATTTATACAGCCTTCGTAGATGACAGAGATCTCATGTGAAAGAATCAACATTTTATTTGCTTTTTTTGTACTATTATCGGAGTTCATTTTTTTAATTGGGTCTTTATTTGAAACTGTTTATTTAAAGTGGTTGGAGGTGGGTAACTACTCTAATGCAAGCGCACTCTGCTCAAGTCCATTATACTATGGCCTCTAGGGGGCCCTCTGTCAGGGGTAGAGGAACATTTGTCGTGATAAGGCGTTTTGATAAATAGCTGATGATGTCTTTTTAGTTTGGAAGGATGTCTTCAATTGGAGCACGGATTAAATGTGCACACACACACACATATACACACACACACACACACACACACACACACACACACACACACACACACACACACACACACACACACACACACCACACACACACACTGACAGACAGACACATGCAGTCAGTCAGACATATTCTGTGGAAGCAGAAGGGGGGGGGGATCAGCAGTCAGGCCACGTAGTGAGAGAGGGACCCTCTGCTCACTGCAGTGCAGAGCATCACAGGCAACACACTCACTAAGCCACTTAGAGCTCAATCATTTTCCCTCACATACTTCTCTTCTCTGTATCACAACCCTTCTATCTTTCTGACCGGAATAATGAAGAAAGAAAAAAAAGCAATAATATACAGTATGCCTTTGGTGACTCCAACGTCCCATTGAAGCTGCACTCATTTGACTCCTTCCTCTCTGCAGCTGTTTACCCACAACAATATCAGGATTACTCTTACATAATGTAAAAAAAGCAGATCTCTTAAAGCTATGAACTCATATTGAACCTGAGAGTACATTAATGTTTTGGCTCAACTACCTAGTCCCGAAGACTGTAGTGTGCCATTTATGTAATTTAGTTTATTTTACTTGAGTTCAAAGCAGGTCTCTACTGTAATCAGACATAATGTATTATTAAGAGGCTTGGAAGACAGTGTCTGTGTTCTGCATTATTAATCCTGACACAGTGCTGACAAACAGTTTACAGCAGGAGGAAAGGAGAGGAGGAGGAAGGATGGAGTGAATACATTAATAAGTGTTTTTTCTACTTTTATGCATATTGCGTGTGTGTGTGTGTGTGTGTGTTTATCTTATGAAGCGTATTAATGAATAATGAAAACGATATTTGCCTAAATAAATCATCAGAACAAAAAAAAATACTTTTGAGGTAAAAGTTGGAGGAAGCGAAAATCCTAACCTGAGAAGTCCAGCCATGGTGGAACATAAGCAACCCACCTCTCCTTAGGACACTGAATAAAGAGCCTTGTGTTTGTGTTGTGAATTTGATTCATTTAAGCAACCCTCAATAAAGCAAATTCTTAGGAATTTTGAGAGCCTTTGATTGGGCGCGTCTAATGTATAAAATCCCTTCCTAACCACTATCTGCAGTTGGCGCCATAAAAACGATTTAATGTGCAACTATAGAATAGAATAGAATATATCTTTATTTTTCCACCAGGGATGTACATTTGTCTTCAGCTCACCAACCGAACAAGACAGAAGACATAAAACAATGCGAAACGCTTCAAGACAAAAAGATTGAACAAACATTAAATCTATTGTGGCTTTTACAATTATTCTGCTTGCTTTTTACACAATACACATTTTTTTTGTTTGGACTTGCAATTATGTTGACCAACCAAGGCGTAAGGTGATAGGTTAAAAAAAATGCTCTCTGCATTTTAAGAAAATCTGCTGACTTAGCAGGCTATAGTTAATGTCCTCAGGAGATAAAGTCGCTGTCAGCATCTCTTAAAGATATATACACTCAGGGTTCTCAGAGAAAATCACCTTTGAGTGCAGGTCTGTACCCAGATATATAAAGCTTTGTACGGTTACATCAAGTTGACCATCTAGTCTCTTAAACATATAGAAGGCAGAAACACAGGGCATCAAGCTTATATGGAGAGGGTGAATGTGGAAGATTGAGGCCAGGTGTTCAGGAGGAGAAGGAGGGAGAGCCAGCCACAGTGTTCTATCATCAGACTGGCCCTGTGCAGGGAGAGGTGTCTGTCTTCAGATTGGAGCCTCCAGGCAGGCCGTCAACATTATAGATGGGAACTACTCAAACAGGCAGCCAGCATTGCAGCACCAATTCTACCACCAGGCTTCATTCTTTAAGCAGAGAAGTGAAGAAGAGCTTGCGACACACTATATAGAATTCTGTTATCGCTATATTAACGAATGGATTTAGATTCAGATTCAAGATGACCATATGGTTTTCTCAGAAATACATTTGAAACAGATCAAACTGATGGCAATAGTATACACCTCTATATATAGCATTGTAAAAATATTCTGGAGACAGACTTCATGTACTTTATGTTCATTGCAGAGATGATGAAAGAAAATGTCGAAATGTGAATTCATAGTGGGGGAGGAATTACCAGAAAGACTGAATCCCTCACTCTTTGAAACCCTACATAGCCCTTACATCCAAGATAAAAAAATGTAGCTGAAGAAAAATTAAAGTTCACACACACACACACACACACACACACACACACACACAACACACACACACACACACACACACACACACACCCCACACACACACACACACACACACACACACACACACACACACACACACACACACACACACACACACACACACACACACACACACACACACACACACACACACATTGCACTTATCGTTACAGACAGCTTGATGCTTTCATGTGTCAACACACCAGGGGAAATACATTACCATGCAACTCCCCCTAAAGCTCTCAGTGAGTCATTTAGGCTTTAAAACCTTCAAAGGTTGTTGTTGGAGAGTGGCTGTCTTAGTAGTGTTTAGTTTTTTTTAAATGGAGCAGTTTGTCATAGGAGAAGACCTGACACACACTCTAATGAAATAGGACAGGCGACATGATTTGTCCTCATAGAGAGAGAACAACATGAACCCTTCAACTTATGAAATGATTGAGATGAAACAGAAAAAAATGGAGGACAATCCAGATGTGTTTGCCTCAACCTTCCAATGCCTGGCTGCAGGAGAAGATATGTCAGAGCCTCCTTCATTAAAATGTAACCGTGAAGCCTGAGCTCTTCACAACGCAAGAAAAAAAAACCCATGCTGTCATGACTATGAAGAGTGATTCAGCAGAAAGTCTGCGTGGGGCTTGATAAAAGGCTTTGCTGGTGCCAATTTAGTGCAAGCGGAAGGAGAGAGCTGGATATATTTGATTCAGCATATTGCATTATAGGGAAGGGCTTATATATATCTCGAGATGACAGAGAGGAGGATGAACAATTTCTGTAACTTACCCGCAGTAGCCCCATGCACATCCAGGAGAGCTAGTAAGCATGAGACTTTACACAGACATATTCCAGTCCACAAACATGTCTTTGATTCAGTGTAAAGCTTGGACTGTACACCCCCCCCCCCCCTCATGAGTACAGTTGACAGCATGACCTGATATATAAAGTGTCTCCAGCCCCACACTTTAAACTATTATCCCTCTATTTACTGCTCTCTGAGCTTATGTGCTACATTAACATCAAATTGATTGAAAAACTCTACATGGATTGCAACTAACATGGCACCTATCTACCTGAAGGGACAAAATTACTCTACAAGATGATATAGTAAAAAAAAAATTACTGCTATTGTTTAATTATTCTTTACATAACACACATTTGTTTTGGTCTAGCACTGCACTGGCTGAGCACAGGAGAGGGTTAAAATACTAAATGCTCTCTGAGGTGCACATGCATTCTCCAATCTAAGCTACAGGATAGTATTCAGTATATTGCTCACAAAAACAGAGTCTCAGGCATGCCATTTTTATTCCCTAATGTACACTATTCACTGGAGACACTTTGACAGAGCAGACGGTGTTTATAATCACCTAAATGATGGCTCCATTCCACAAAGTGTTCCCTTGGGGTTTAGAGCGAGCATGCAAAATATACCAGCATCCTAAAAAAAATAGCTGCACCTACATGGAACGCTGCCACATTAAACTGCCGACTGAGCTCCTAATTATCCAACCACACAGGAGAATAATGAACATGGACACACACACACACACACACACACACACACACACACACACACACACACACACACACACACACACACACACACACACACACACACACACACACACACACACACACACACACACACACACACACACACACACACACAGAGAGAGCCTATACTGACTGAAGCCAGAGTTAAATGGGTACACCTCTTTGTGGTCAATACACATTCTGGGTTCGCAGTCAAATTAAAAAGGAACGTGTTTATCCGTGGCAGGTTTTTGCTTTTCACACTTAACTAATAGCTTCTCAAAACTGTTTCCTCAATATTGCTGGGAGGTCATGAGGTAATCAATAACTCAGCTGATTTACCGCATCAGTGACGGTTTAATTTAATTGGCCAAGATGAAGGGCTATGAAAATGGATTGTTTGTCATTTTATTCATGATTTGAGAGGAGCTGATAATAAGACTAAATACAGCACTAGATAAATTGCAGTCTCTTCAAATTAGTTGGGGTTTTGAGAGAGACCTTTTCCGGACATCCTTCCTGTGGCCTTATAAGGCTCTGCTTACATCATGAGATATACAGACTGCTCTGCTAACTGATAAAAATACAAAGTGCAAATGCTGCATTATTAAAGCGGGGATGCAAACCTGACAATCTGTTACAGTGCAATGCCAATGGGCAGAGAGGAAATAAAACAACGGGTGGTAGGCACGCATACACACACGCACACACACACACACACACACACACACACACACCACACACACACACACACACACACGCACACGCACACACACCACACACACACACACACACGCACGCACGCACACACACGCACACCATTAAAACCTGACAAACTCAGAAGAGCGTGTGATAATTCAATTAAATCAGCGAGTTGAGGATTACACGCATAGCCATTAGCCACAGTATTTTTCAGTGTAGTCAGTAACTGCAGCTGGTCAGAGATGGGTCACAGCTCTAACTGTATCGTGCCTGCTGGCTGCAGCTTTACACACTGCAGTAAACAGGCTGAGTGTGACCAATACACATATCTGGTGTTGCTGTATCAAAATGTGAGAGCAGAGCAGAGGGATTTGGTACCAAGTAAGGACATATGGTTGAGAAAATAAAATGGGCCCGTGTGGAAGAGCTCTTCTTTTAACACATACATCAATAGTGTTAAGTTTTCTCTGTTGTTTTCTCCACTGTGCGAAACAAATGTGGCATCACCCACTGAGCAGACAGGTGCAGACAGGGCTTGGGCTGCCAGGAATAGAAGAGGCTTATGGTCCCTGTACAGGTATCTGTGTGCTAACAAACAGCTGATGGAAATTTACAGGATGTGGTTTAGTTCAACTTTTATGCTTGGGGTGAGACAGTGGATTATAGTTTAGTCGTTATATGCTACACCAAGAAGAACTTTAAAATGCATTAGGGGTTGTAGGGGATAAATCATGAGTTGAACCCTCTGGAGGTATAGCGTCATGGATCATTTGGAAAGGGTTTGGTATGGTGTTCAGCCCCGCAAACAGAACCAACAGTCAGAGGCTGTTTGGAACCAGCACTGCTAGGCCCGAAAACATTAAGGTCATCAATCATGCACCCAGTGTCGCAGGCATTCAACTGCTTGGACAACTCATAAATATAAAGATTTAAAAGAACAAGGACAAAATACTGCCTTGTATAAAACCATTGCTAACACAAAATGGGGATGACACACTCTGACTGACTCCATTTAACCTGCATCTCGTGGTGGGCATACGTCAAAATTCTCTAAATGTGTTTGGGCACTGTCCTTTCCGTCATTTAAACAAACAGACTCTTTGATTAACTCGATCAAACGCTTTTGACGCATCAATAACACACAATAAAATGTATTAATTTTGTCCTACCGATTTACAATTTCCTTTAATGCATACAAGTCTGTGCCATGATTTGATTTTAAGACCAGACTGGTTGTCAGTGGAGTTTATAAACTTGAATTTCCCAAGCAAAATTATTTCAAGGACTTTAGATATTATGCTGACTAATTGGCTATGGCAATTTGCCAGCTTTGTCTTTGATAACTGCTACTAAAAATACTGACAGAATTGAGTCTGGTAGTACTAGCCATATATGAATCATAAAGCCAGTACATCCTTTGACTGGCTAATTTAATCTAGTTTGTTGGCCAAGGAATCAGCCCACAAAAAGCTGTTCATTTTTTAGTAAATTAAGGAGAAGGCATACTTATATTTCATTTGCATTATTTAGTTTTTTCTACTCAAACACCAGCTTCCAGCCGTGATGAAACTCGTCTACATAATTAATCTCCAGGTTCAAATCAAGGTTTTTTATATTTTTAGGAGCACGTTGTGATAAAGTAGGCTACACAAATTGAATTATACCCAGTCTGGCAGTAAAGGGAGGCAGCCTGTTTTTGTGCAGACTCATGCTCAGATTAACAGTTTGTTTTTAGCAGAGGAACTTCACTTTTGGCTACTGTTTTTAAAATGGACAAGCTCTGATTATTGTAATAATCCAGTCTAATATTCACTAAGTACCTGTATTATTAGTGACTTGGTAACACAGAAAAGCTCTGACTTGGAATCGAATAACAATAAAAGAGTGGCACTGGGCAGATGTATACATAGAGCCATGTACACATAGAGATGCTTAATTCATGCTCCTCAGAGGAAGAAGAATGACTTATATGGTAACATCCTGTGGTTGAACCCTTTTGCTCCACTGCTGATAAAATCAATATTGTTGCTGTGTAGTGAACATTGAAGCTATTGATACCAGTTAGCCCACGTTTATGTGGATAGATTCTGATCATTACAATTACTGATGGCCTAGACTTTGTGATAAATACCAATACATCATCCACATACAGTTCTAAAGGATCAGCAATTTCAGTGAAAACCCTACTTCAATGTTGGCCAATTACCATCCCGTTTTCGAGGAATAAATGTATACAAGATAAGCCATTTTGTCCGGCACAGCATCAATACAATCATAATCAAAAGAAAGCCAGACACAGGACTGAACAAAATACAAGGTCCACATGCATGTTGATTCTGTGCATGATGCTTTTATTACATATCTTCCTGTCATGGTAAAGTGAGGGTTCACAATAAAGAAATAACTTGGCTTTCTTATTTCTAATGAGAAAAGGGAGTGTCACAATGAAGACAACAGCAAAGTGAAAGAACTACATGTTTTTGGAGGACTGAAAAAAGAGTATTGTGTTCTACAATTTCTTTTTGAAAAACAACTACATTTAAACTATGTATGTGCAATGCTAAATACAGTATGTGTCGAATTTGTGTGGGCAGTGTGTACTACTATGGAGGATACATTTGGCCTCCTAGATGTTAAATATTGTTCTAACATTAACTATAAGGTTACAGTGTGTTTGCAAGCATGCTATACACCTTTTATGTACTAACCAGGTAAGAGTATAACATTTTGAATAGTATTGTTATTCTTATAAAACTGCAAAAAATGTTGTGGTCCTGAAACCCAAGTTGGAAAAACCTACTTGACTGCCTGTGATTAATGACGTTGTACTGATAATGTTGTGATCCCAGTTCGCATTGGAGTTATCCTTTAAGCTTTGTGTATACACTTAAAGTTCACTCACATGCTGTATGAAAAAACTGGTGCAATTAATGAGTGTAATTAACTACATTACCCAGAAAACATTGTTAATGTGTTGACGTGACATTACAAAAACTGAAGTGTTGCCTCAAATCATTTGTGGTATAATGAGGCAACTATCACACTTTGCACTTCCAACAGCAATCAATCAATGTAAAGCTTTCACTCTACTTAATATCCTTCATATTTAAGTACACTGTTTTGAATGCCCTCCCTCTAGGTGAGTACACACTGCCCATTTGGTAGAAAAAGCAGACATGTGAATACTGCTGTTGATGCTTAGTAGAAGTAGTTCCCGTGACTGGAGTGCTCTTAATACAAAAAATCTGGAAGTTACATACAGTACAACTGCTAAAAGCAAAAATCACACAACAGAAGACAAAAGGTGAGAATAAATAAAGTACAGGTTAATTCTGTAAACTTCCGTCTCTTGGACCTGGTAAAGCCAGGTCTCTCTCTAGAGAGACAAATACTACAAGAACAAAAACCAATTAATGTCATGTAAAGATCACCCAAAAAAAAAGAACTTAAATAAAGGGGAAAGGAGGATTTGCCCCAGTGGTTGTTAAAATCGATATTTTTTTTTATACAGAAATTGAAAAAATATTTTTTCACATTTAAGAGGGAAAATATTTACTGTACAAGAAATGACACCAAACTCACGCTACAATTTTTTGACTTGGACCCTTAAGTCCCGATGAAAATTACCACGCCATCTTGTCAGTGCTGTTTGGAACATACTGGTAAAAAAGACTTGACCTTTTCAAGTTATCGATAACCAATTTTTGGATGGTAAGAAAAAGCTGTAGAAAAATAAAGTACCGGTAATCTCAAGATTAAAAGACCAAATGCCCCTTTGAAATTTTCTTCTTCAAATCTCCAGACAAATTGGAGAGGAATAAATCCCACAAATGCTGCTGTACTTTATTTTCTTTTTTTTTCACTTTAAAAAAAATATTTATTTTTTTCATTAGTCCAGCGGGTGTTTGGCAGTGAGCTGAACAAGAGAGGGTGTGTGTGTGTAGGGGAATACTGGGAGGGGTTCTTAGGAAGTTTTTTTTCTGGCAACCCCCCTGTCTCTTCAGGGAAAAACACGTCACATTCATGAAAGTTTATAAAGTTCATAGTTCAAAACGTTGGAGCTGGGTCCCTCTGGTGTGGTCTGGTGGCTTGTGTCAAAGGCAGTGCAGTTGGGGTGTGACGGCAGGGGGTTGCTGCGGTAAAGATGGTGCGATGGAGACACAAGTAAAAAGGAGGGGAGAGTTGGGGCATCCGAGTGGGTCTATGAGAGGTGTGGTTGAAGGATGGCAGATGAGAGAGAGAGAGAGAGAGAGAGAGAGAGAGAGAGAGAGAGAGAGAGAGAGAGAGAGAGAGAGTGGACAGAGAGAGAGAAAAAAAACACATCATTACCTCATACTTCAACAGATGAAAACACCAGCAAAAAATCAGATACGTAAGCACAGAGAGGAAAAGGACATTAAAGGGATAGTTCAGTTTTTTTAAGTGGGGTTGTATGAGGTACTTATGCATAGTTAGTCTCTTACCTTATTGCATAAAGCTGTATAAGTCTGCAAATGCTAATGGAAATCAATAGTGAAAGCAGTGAAACATTTTCAAATGTCACAGCTTCTACTGACATAGGTTGGACATTTTAGGAGTATGGGCCTAATGGGTAGATCAAACATCCAGGGGATGTACATTTTAGTTGACTGACGTAGTGGAATAAAGAGGACTTTAACCCAGATAAAACATAGCGGTCAGGGTGGGGGGAGAGGCTGTTCTTAGGCTTCACTCTGATGTAAACGCTTTGGAGTTGATTGAATACACCAGTACCACAGAGTCACATGGGATATTTCAAGCCCTGAGTACTGTCTCACAGACTATACAGGAAAAGGGCTTTCTCGGGGTATGTGGTCTTCTTAAGAAAAACATGTAACAGTTAAAGCTTTGGCTCATATCCTTCCACTAGCACTGCTGCCTGACATAAAAAGCATGCTCTAAAGTAGACCTGAAACACACTGCAACTTAACAATACATATGAATGCTCAAAACACAAGCAAATTAGGAGAACATATACTTATATATTATACAACAGACACACAGCATTTGGGAAATACACCAGGGCTGGTGACTTTGGGTGACTTTGGAGGCGGGCTGTCGCCATGCCCATCCAATCAGGAGCTAGGAATGGTACTGGTATAGGATATATTCATAAAAAAATATATATATTTATAAATGTTCTGCACTTTTGATTGGGAGGTCAAGATGCACATTTGGGTGGGCTGAGCCCCACCCTGCCCCTGGCTACCACCGGCCTCGAAACACCCTACTAATACAGAAATACGAATACAATAGAACAATGATGCCAATACAGAAAATGAAATCAGAATCCACCACCAAATATACAAACACACTGTTTGAACTCTTGTTCCTCTGACTCTTTAAATAGACATCCTAATGTTGACAGCAGCATCTAGTGGCCAAGGGTGTCAAAGCAGCTTCTTTAATGATTGTCTGACAAAAAGTTATTTAATAGTTAGTCGAGTATATTAACCGACCCTGGATGTCTTTCAAAAACATAGCCAATCAACCTTGGTGAAATAGTTCTATTTGTGACAGTCCCTCATCACCAAAACCCAGTACTGCTCATCCTCACCGCATTAGAGGTGGTGAGTTGGTGTGATCAAAAAAAGATCCTTCCCCCTGAGCTAAGCTCTGGTAGTATCTTTAATACATTTATTTCAAAGTTTTGTGTTTGCTATGCTCATTCCCATTTATGTCCTGGTCTGTCAGGCAGTACTGAGGGCTTTAATGCACACACTCACATACCGACTCATAGGTGGGGCCCACTGTGTTTACATACCACCCTGTCAGCCCACTAACCAGCAACAGATTCCCAGGCCTGGACCCTTAGCATCACATAAACAGGGCTAAAATTAAAGCCACATGGGTAGTAATATTTAACATACCTCATGCAGCTAATGCACCTTGTTTTATGTTCAAACAGCCTTGAGCAAATTGTTAGCATACATCCCATTCCATACACTTGAATGTACTCCATCTCCACATCTCATTCAAGACAATGGGAGCAAGAGAAACAGGCAATAATACCAGATAGCCATATGGGAACACATTCTGAGTTTGGTTCATTTATCTTCACTGAGAAGAAATCTTACAATGTGGTATTCTTTACAGGGTTCACTTTAATGATAGACCTGTAAAAAGTGTTCCTCACAATGTAACTTCTGGAAGAGATGTAAGCAGTCACCAGCTGATCATACTCATGGGGTTCTGGTCTAATCTGGATCACATCATTATACATAACTAGAAGTTTTTCACATCAGTAGTTTTGTATGAATTAATAAATGTAGTTTTTTTGATGGATGGAGAATGGAAGTTATGGGGAATGCACATATTCTAATGTGTGACAATGCTAGGTCAAGTTTGGCATTTTGTAATTCAAATTTTCTGAATAATGCTACTTTATAACCTCGTTACGTGCGCCTTTTATGGTAAGCCAATATGCTCCTCGCACTATCAATATGAACAGCAAGTGATTTATTGATGCTTCATGAAATTTGACTCAAATAAGGGGAATGGATAGTGAAGGTTTGCTCAGGGTCGGACACTCACCTTCCATTAGATCAGTCTGTCTCAGTCTGGTGTGATCTCTGTCTCCTGGTGAACAACCACTTTGGTAACAGACATATCCGGGTGCTGCTCCTTTGCCTCTTTAATGGCCTGAGCCAAAGCCTGGAACAGATTGAAAAAATTCAACATTGTTCATCAAAGGTGCTCCGAGCAACTTTCAGTTAATTCTTGCACCCCCTTTGGACAAAAAGCGGCAGTGTTTTTACTACACCAGCTGTAGTTCCTGGGTGAGCGCACCCATGACAAAGGTGTTAAGTAAACCTATATAAAAAAATAGCATTCTTTGCACTGATGGTCTTGTTTGCTGTTACGTGCCATTCGTGATCGTCAGAGGAAAAACAAGACTGTTTCGGAAATATTTAACAGTTCTATGAATAAAGGCATACTGCATATTCATTTGAAGCAAAAATAAAAATAAACTGAGACAATATGAGCCAAAAATACGCAACATCGACATAAATTTAGCTTGAAGAGTGAAGCCTAAATAAAAAAAACATGTCTATCAGAAATAACATTGCTCACCTTATCGTGATCAATTTCAGTGTCTCCGGTGATGACAATTCTCTTCTCAATGCGAGTTTCAGAGATCCCTCCTTTCACCGTCTACAACAAAGACATGACAAGCTTAGATACAAGCTAGGAAAATAACATGCATAACCAAAAACCTATTTTCATCAGCCATCTGACTGCATCATGGATGACATTAGCAGGGAATCAATGCAAAACAAAGGTGTGTTTATTCCATTGTAAGACAAGTGTAGTGTCCCCTCCCTGATGTAGGGTTAGAAATAAAGTGGACCAGGACACATTTTAAGAGGAACATGGAAGGGAACATGCATGTATGTGTAAACCCAGCTTGTCATTTTACCCAGCATTATTATACTGTCAATTTCAGCCACTACACAATGCTCTCCGAAATACAGTACTGTTTAATGACAACTTTACATATCCAACACATTGAGAAACTCTGAATATCAGTTGTAATAACAGATTCACACTAACATGCTCATTTCTATCACTTGGTGTTTATGTATTATGGGCTGTAAGAGGACAGACAAAGCAGGAAAAAGTGGGGAAAGAAAAGAATAGAGTGGCAATCCATAACTGTGTTGATAAGCAGACCAGATCAGCAAAGCTATAACCCAACTGTAAATGTATTTGTCATTCCAACTTGGGGTTTCTCAAAACACTTTTTTTTTAAATTTCACCTGCACTTTAAGTAGCAGTGGTAAATAATGTGTCATGAAGGGTCTATTGAGTGTAGGGCTCCATCACAGCTAACAGTGTTAAATGGCTGTATAGATCTGTATTGACTGACTGAGTGTGTGTGTGTGTGGGGTTGCTCACCTTGGTGATCTGGGTGGTGGTGGTGGTGCTGATTGTCTCGGAGGTGATGGTCTGGGCACTCAGCAGCTGGACGCCCGAGTCCCTCTCTGTCAGGCCGTCCGCCGGCTGTGGGAGAGAGACCTTTAAAGTGTTACACAAGAGCCTCAGGTCAATCCATTTGAACATTAATCAATCAATCTCTTTTCTTTTGTATGAGTCATTTGGCTAAGCATAGTTGTGACACTTCTAAAAACAATTAATGTTAACGGCCTGCCCTACCTGCCTAGTCTCAGTCGCCAAATGTGTGGCAACTCAGTGCCCTCTAGTGGGTTCATCTCTTGACATAACATATGATCAACTTAGTTAAAACAGCAATGGATGATAAAAAGAAAGAGTAGTGTCCTAGCCTAGTGTATATCCTAACATAAGCCTCTGAAACCCTAACCCTAACATATAATAGAGTTCAGGAGGGTGCCACATTTCCAGGCTGGGATAGTCATTAACAGTATACACATATCAACATGTGTACCAGCACAGCTCAAAAGTAAAAAAAGTTACATTGTATACAAACAACAGTTTACACTTATAGTTGCAGATGTTAAATGTTATTTTTTGTGTGTGTGTGCAATGAATTCCGAGAATTCCCCTCACCTGTGCTGACTCGTATGTGATGGTCTTGGTAGCAGTGTGTACTAAGGGGAGATCCTTGTTGGTAACACTTCCTCTCAGGGAGTTAGTGACATCCGAGATGGTGATTGTCTGGGTCTTTAGCACAGGAGACTGCAGGGATCACATGAATAGTCAGCAACAAAATAATACTGAACAATAACACTGTCACTGATTACCTATCATACCATCTAGTGGCGAGAAATGAACACATATTGACACATTGCAACCCATTGACGTTTCAGTTGATGCTCTACCCACACAATTCTAGGAGCAGTAGCCTACTCATGAAGTTACTAGTGTAATTATATATGTATGTATGTTTCTATGCAACTACATAGAATGAGTTAAAGATGGAGTCAGCGTTTCTGGAGAATGCTTGGTGTCAAAATTACTTTTATTCAAAATCAGTGAATATCTCGTCACACTCCGTTACCTGTCCGTACTGTGTGTGCTTGAGGAGAATTCACTGATTTTGACTAAAAGTGATTTTGACAACAAGCATTTTACAAGATCGCTGACTCCACCTTTAAGGTTAAGTCCCCTCACGTGTTATTGTTCAAGATGGATAAAATTGAAGAGTGATTTTGACTATTGTCCTTTTCACCATGTCATGCTCATATGAAGCTATCAGCAGCATGCCATGTTTACTGTAATATTAGAAAATAAAGAAACAAACAAACGAGATGAACCGGAACTCATATTATCGTTTACATGTCAGTAGCTACTTACTGTATTATGACTTAATGATGATTAATGATTTAATTTCCTTGTGTTTAACAGTCTAGCGTTGTTGACAATATATTCAGCTAACACAGCTAATCTACAGTGTATAGGTGTATTTTGGCATCATCAAAGTGGTGAGATCGTAGATGTCAACACTCCTTTTCTAACCACCTCGTTGCAAATAGCACCTTATCCTCAAAGGCCAGTGCTAATTGCAACAGACCGTTTTAGTGCAGCAAATACCGCGTATTACTCTTGTACTAAAGCAGCGCAATCTTTCTATAGTACCGTTCTATCTGTCTCTCTGTCTCACTCACATAAACGCAAAACGAGGGGAAACTCAACCCGACTGCCAAACTTTGTGGCCGTGTTAGCTGGAATATACTTAGTGAAAATTCCTTAGTGACGTACTAAACGGACAGATGCGGGCTCTATTTCACCGCATTTTGTGGAGCTATAAGCACGCACAATCCAGTCTTATACTGTAGTGGACATGTGGCAAAGTATCTTCAAGGTAAATTACCAGGAAATATTTAACACTGATACATACAGTATGCCTACCTAACAGGACAGAGCAAGAATGTTTAATAACTAGCCACAAATCAGTGTACCAATGGAACCAGTATTCAGTGAGGAAGCAGCCAGCAGAATGAAAGCAACCGAATGCTATGAGAAAATGCATACTAGTTAACAGAAATAACTTGAAATGAAAACTAGGTACAACAAGCACGTAGGGCCTACACTTCATTGGCATTCAAATAATTACACATCCTTGAGCACTATGCTTGGAAATGCCATTTCCAACATGTTGATAAAGAATACCAAATCCATACCAGAGTGGACAGGTGGGTACATACAGTACAAACTGCTGCTACTGTGTGACAAGCAATTACAAACAAGTGCTTTTGGAGAAGCACTTGTTTGTCAGCATGTGTCAGCCCCCCTGACAAATGATTGTAAGGGGGAAAGAGCAAAGAAAGAGAGAGAGAAATATTGTTGTTTTAATACAAGGCTCTGAGTGGTAAATTGCACCACTATAAACTGTCCGTGGCAATTATTGCTGGTCTATGAGAATTAAGTGGTATTCACAACAAGGCTTGTTTGCTTATTTGGCTCATAGCAAGGGGGCAATTTTGGGCTGAATTTGAATATTCCCTAGTTTACATACATGCAAATGGCATATGCCGCAAACGGCAGTTTGAGTGCATTTCCTCCTTTGCGTTTGCTTTGTGAATGTTTTTCTCTCATTTGCACAGGTTTAGAAGCAGCAATAGCGGCACAGACTTTTTGTAGATTTGGCCCTGAGGTACTTTCAGGGAGCAAGTGGTTTAAAAAACAGAGCCAAAGGGCTGAAATAAAAGATGAAATAACGATCAAATCTAGGCATAGAAACAACATAGAAACTATTTACAGCTATTGGCGACATGTCTATAAGTATGAAGCAAGAAAATATACATAATTAGCACATATTGAGCTACACATAGACACTTTTAAGTTTCCTTTACCTTTAAGTTATAATTTGCTATTTTTGGCTGAATAATGAGAGAAAGGTGGACAAATCAAGCTGAAGCATATGATAGACGTTGGATCAGATGTAGGTGGTTACTTCCCTCAAGCTGATGTCATGTGCATATACTGAGTATACCAGAAGAACCATCATCAAAGACATGTAAGACAAGGAAGAACCTTTTGACGAGGCCACAATTGTATTAAACATGTTCAAATCTACACATTTTAGGTCTTAAATATTTATTATTTCTTTTGTACCTAAAACACAAAAAAGAACCTAAATGTTCCAGTAGTGTCACAGTGAAAAGTACAGGCTTACAGATTCAGAATTGTCCAAAATTCCAATAATACCGATACTACCAATAGGCAGAGAACATCTACTAAGCATGCACAGTATTCCATGTGTATATTTTGTTAAGTGTTGCAAAAAGTAGTAAAAAAACAAACAACAAAGCATTACAGCTTGTTTATGGCAATCCCAGCAACATTTCAATGGGTAAACATTATACTTTCCAAGAGCACATTTTAGAACCATACTTTGTTAAAATAAGCAAATTGTCAACATCTTTGTCATCAGCGTAAAGGCTGTGAGCATCACATATTCATAAAGCTTAGGCATTTTGCAGATCCAAGGTATATGCTAATGAATTATTCTAAGATGGTATAGTGATGCAATACATTGCAATACAAGTCAAGCCAACTAATTAATACAAAGCGTAATGTTAGCGGATTCAAATCTATTCAATGGACAATAATATATCACCCACAAAGATGACAATACACATTGTTTCTAGTGCGGCTACAGACTGTACTTCACAGCATTGATAAATGGACCAAAAAAAAACTTCATTAGATGTGTAACGCTCTATTTAACCAAGCTGGAGGGGTTTCAATCTTTCTACCTGCGTTTTGTGGGGGGCAGTGTTAGGGAACACCTACAAACAATATTCAAAGCTATATTATGCAACTTTTCACACTGAATAACTATTCAAATATTAGTTGCCATCAGCAATGATAATTCACAGTACTCTGCTCCTTCTGTCATGTGATGCCAGACTTACACCAGACTGCCAAACTAACCATGTCCTGGATAGACAGTTAAGGGGAGTCTCTAGCCCCTTTTACACAGCTTGTGAAAGCCTGGGAAATGCCGACATTTTTGCCCCTCGCCATGCTGTGTTAATGCGACCCACACAAAAAGACTTAACATCTCGTTCCGGGCAATTTTACCACCTCGGAGGAATCCCATAATATTCCTGCAACGCTCTCGGTCTAAATGTGTTTGGCTGTATTGGCGGGTTAGGAGCGTAGCAAGTGTGACGTTTACAATACGTTTACAATAAGTGCGACCAAAGCTAGGGGATTCATATCTATGAAGGAGCAGCCCAAGACCACACAAACCAATGCATCATCCTACTGAAACACATTATCAAATGAAATAACACCTCCCGACTGTTCCATCAAGACAGTTGGTTGCAGACAAGACCATAAAAGTTCTTCAATCACTATGCTACACAATGTTTAGTACAACCAGGCACTCAATTATCAACCAAACTGCAGCAGGAGGAAAGGGGTCCGACCAGTAACCATGAGGTCGCTGGTTCTATCCCCGGCACCTGACACAGGAGGGTGTTAGTTGTACAACTATTGGTGGCTGGTATTACATCTACGGTGCCCACCATCTCTACCATTGAGTCCCTGAACAAGGCACTTAACCCCAAACTGCTCCAGGGGCGCTGTACTATGGCTGATCCTGCAATATGACCCCCATCCGAAGTGGAAAACTTGAGAGGGGATATGTGAAAAGACAGATTTTTTCAATGTGCCCTGGGTACAATCTACTAAATTGACTTACTTAGTCTCCTGTCTGACTAGATACATCTGCTCCTTAACAGTGTTTCTATTCTGGGGCATACAAGAATAATTGTCAAGGGCAGTGAGTACAATTTTCTTTGTTGAAAACCAGCGCAATGTAAACAGGTACACCATGCCTTAGTGCAACAGGTTTCATTTAAGGCTTTCAAAAACATTAACATCACCATCTCCAGTTCTGATGATTGTCATACTTACAGATAAGTACATGAGTTGATCTATTTCTTTATGGGGTTAGGAAAATCTCATATTCGGCTCATGAAAGCATTTCACCATCAAGTGAATTAGGTCAACAATAAAAAAAAAAGACTCTTCCTCTATCTATAGCTTTATCCCATCCTGACATTTTTGCATTTCCAGCATAACATAATAGTTATGTGTAAAAGGTTGGCCCAATCATGGATCAGAATCAAGTCAAGGAGAGACATTTGTTCCACTACATGTAACTTGAAGAGTATAAAGTTGATGTAATGCATTCCTGAGTAACTTCGTTTCTCCGTTGATGAACTCTTGGCTTCCACTTGGCCTGACTGTAAGTTGATACTTGGTCCAGGCTAATGCATTTCAGTCACAGCAGCACTCTGAGCAAACACTGATTTTCAACAATGTCTGAGAGCTTTGGTTATACACATGTCTGTTAGCCTTTGCCACATAACTCAATGGTGTCCATGGGCTCAATAACAGATACAACACAACACATTTTTGAAATTCAACATGCAGCTCATGTAGACAGACAAGTATTAAGTCTTTAGACACTGTATAGCTAGTACTCTATAATTTGTATTTATATTCCTTGACCTGCTTTTACTCATGTTCTCATGTTTATTGAACGCACTATCACAGCACATTCCTTGAATGCCTCAACATACTTACAACCAACTTGATTCTCATGATGATGACTGCCTACTGTAATGCTAGGGCATCTACTTACACAACAGCATTGCATTTTCTTTTTGTTTCTACATGGTTTATATACGGGTGTGGATGCTGATTTTCTGCATGTAACATTTAGCTTTAGCCTCAGGTTTTTAGTATAATACAGTGTCACACATGTAGGTATGTAGCCTATGTATTCTTGGTGAAAATAAATAACAAAATAATATCAAAATACAGCTTACAAACACCACAAGTAAGGTGATTTGACGCTAGCTAGAGCTGGTATAATAAGCCAGTGACAGCTGTCATTTTCACCGATAAATCAACCGCCGCTATCCATTAAGCAGTCTCTCGATGCCCACAAGGGGAGGGAGGGGGGGTACCTTGTAGGATTAAATGTTCAGGGGGGGGGGGATCTCCCCTTGTTCATTCTTTCTTCTAGATGAAAGCCAGCCACACTATGGTCAGAGCCATTACCAGCAGCCCTGACAGAAAGAAAGACATGCGGGATGATTGCCTGAGCCTGGCTGGGTTACGCTCACTGGGGTTAACCAATCGGGTCCTCCCCTCATCCAGACCATTGATAGCCACCTTTATAGTGTGACCATGAGCTTGTTCTCCATGGTCCTCCTCCTCCTCCTCATCATCATCATCATCAACCCAGTCCAGCTCACTGTCCTCCTGGTCCTCTTCCTCCAGCAGAAGACAGTCCTGTCTGTAGAGCCCTGGTGGTCCCCGCAGCACCGGGGACAAACTACAAGCTCTTACCTTGTGTCCGAACAGAAAGTGCCTCCCTCGCTGTGCTCAGCAGCAAAGCAGACCAAGAGAGACAAATCACAATGAACAGACACGTGGGATATGGTCAACTGACAGGAGGGGGAGGGAGGAGGGGATAGAGGGATGAGGAGATGGAAGAGGGAAGGTACAGGCAAGGAAGGCTCTGGAGTGTCGTTAGAATGGAGGGGACATGGGTTTGCGACCCTTGCAGCTTTTCAATTAAGCTATTTGTTGGTGTTTTGTTGGTGTTGTTGTCTGATAACCAAATTGTAAGAGCTAGCTTTGGGGAGCCGTATGTAAACATTAAAACTGAGCTACAATTCCCCTAGTAAGCTTAATTTTGATTTTGAACCGCAAATGGCTTAAAAAAGATGTTTAAAAAGGAGGAGTTTGATGACAAGAAGGCAGAGCTCCTGTGCTTTGTTAAGGAGAAAAAGAGGGATGGAGACTAACAGGTGGTTTGATATAACGCTCCCAACCGGTCCCAACAGAGTGTTGCAGATAGCTATAAGCTCTGCAGAGCCTCTGCACAAGCATTTCAGAAGAATATTAATTCAACTGAACTCTGCCCTGTAATTACAGAAGAATGTTTTTTCTTTATTTGCATGACTTTTCATTGATTATGAACTGGTGAGGATGTTGACTTTCTGCCTGAGACATATAGTTTCAGCTCATCTACTGTATTTTGCGTCATCACACAGTCTGAGTTAGCATGACATTGTGTATGCAGCCATTAAATACATATTTAAGATTTTTAAAGGCAACCAAAGACATGACGCTAAAAGGTAATTGATTCACAAGTTAAACTTATTTTGTAGCTAGCTCAAGCTGATCCATTCCCGTAGCCACATTTTTCTCTTCAACTGGCAAACAACGGCCTATAAGTGAGAGGCCTACTTCAGTCTACCTCTGTGTGAAATCAAGGACCCATTTCTTAACAATTACTTTAAAAAGGGGATTCATATTTTTAACAATTTGACCCTAATTTCATCCTGCTGTAAGTAAGCAAAAATAGTTGAGCCAAAGACAATAGAGGGCTATAAACTGATTTATTATGGGCAAAATTACCCAAATGACAGAACATCCAATGTTCATTAATAATTGAAAACCAATCATTAATCAGAGTAGGAACAATAATCGGTTGCTATGGAAGAAAAACAGCCACTGAATATTTATTTTTTTATTTTTAAATATGGCAGTTAGGGACAGTTAGGTGCATGGACTACACCTTTAACAGAGCAGCAGTGGCAGTAGGTGAAGGAGTGAAGGAGGGGTAGAGGACTATACTGAGGATGAATACATCTCTACTCCATGGTGGGGATAGGAAAAGTCATTCCCTGGCAGCTAAAATGCTAGTTATAGTGTAAACTATTTTGGCAGTGCAGAGTCTTCTAAATGCCAACAGGACGGAAGAATGACCAGAAAAAAAATGGCTGTCCGAACCATATTATTTCACCTGGACTGCTCTGAAATCTTATGGCTATATCATTTTATGTGGCATCTCAGATGACAGGCACACTTTGCACACAAAGGCAAGACACATTGTTTATTAGCCTGCAATAATCTAACAGTGTAGGGGAGAATCAGAGAATTCTTAACTGGTGGATGGTGGTGGTGCATCCTATATGTCATACAACATAATTTTCAAGCATTCAACATTAATATGAAATCACCAAAATTGTTTCCACTTAAAAAGTGTCAGTGTGACTACGAGTATTCTTGATTATTAAAAAGATTAAGATGTGTGTTTTACTGTGCACGACCTCATGTCTATGATAGAAACTGGGTCTTCAGGGTGTGGGCAGAGGACGACTGAGAGCCAGAGGGAAGCGCTGCTGCTGCTAGGTCAGTGGGGCGTTCAATGTCTTTTTTATCGTAGGACGCGGGGCAGGAGAAGAGTAGTGGAGGTTGTGGGGAGGAGGGTGGGGGAGTCAGGGAGGATCTGACTGGGGAATCAAGGCCGGGCTTAACAGGGGAAAGGAATGGAGACGAAGACTGGAGTGTTGGGAGATAGATATACGAGACAGAGAAGAGAAAAACACATAGAGACATCCAGGGAGGGAAAGATACAGGAGGGAAGGGGGTCAGAACTCTGGGCCAATCAGAAGCTACTTTTTTCAATTTTTTTTTTTTGCTTTTTAGTCGATAACTGATGATGTCAGGCACAAGTGTCATGCAAATAAGTGTTCAGGTTTACCGATTTGCAAATCGATCGGCGGGTCAAGCAGGATTGGCAAAGCTCGCAGTAGCCATTCATAGATAGAGTAAAGGCAGTAGTACTCATGGTGGTTTGGGTAAAACAAGTGGGATGGATCCAGGAACGGGGATATACCTAATAAAGGTGTCGGTATGCTTCAAAGAAAGTGGTTGTCAAAGAGTTTGCAAGACAGCATTGAAAACCTCTTCTCCCTACCCATTCACTACACTACCAAAAACGTATCATTCATGGAGGTCAGAAAGTATGCTTTAAGATTCAAGTCACTCTCAAGCTCTCTCTTTTTTCATTTTTTTTCACAGAACTATATCCATCTTATTTTTTGAGCAGCAGAGTACAACACAATGAAAGCCTTTACTGTCCAAAAAGTGTCCACCAATTTACTATGTCTTGTCGCTCATGGTTGGAAAATGATACACCTTCCAGTCACCAAGTGTTGCCATTCAGGACAAGTATTTATTTCACGGTTGCCTTTACTCATTCTTTCAGACTATACTCTTCATGTCAAACTAGTTGGTTTAAAGCATACGGATCCCTTTTAGGTTGCAGTTGAGCACAGTTTGGTCATTGTGGAGAAATGCTTTATAACAGTATAGGCAATGTCCATAGCCTGCAGGTGTCCATTCTTTATATCGCTCATAAAGGAAGAAAGGCTGGACAGTGTTGACCTACTGTAGCCTTTGCCAGACAAATAGCAGCAGATAGGAGAACCGTTACCTCAGAAATGCCACCAACTAATCTGTATGAAGGTACAGCTGTCTTCCTCCTCCAGTAAATATAATAATACTAGTCCTCATGTGACTGCAGTTACAGTCATGCTAAAGCAGTGGGATGAAATTAAGAAAACAGCAGATGTTTATGGTGCAATGCTAGATGATAAAATATATTGTATAAATATATATGATTTCAAATACTGCACATACCGATGTCTTACCGATAATAATTCTCCAAGGAATATTATGGGTAATATGAACTTATAAAATAGTAGGACTATACACAGTATGACCTAGGAAGACTGATAAGACGTAGTAACTAACCATACAAAGCAATCTGCCCACTGGGCCCAAGAATTTGAGAGGTTGAAGGCTAAAGTTTGTCTTTGATGTTATTATTGTATAGTAATTAACCAAAACTGAGTCTCTCTCTCTTTTCTATATATCTATATACTGTCTATCTATATACAGTATATATTATATTGCCAAATAGATATAGAATAGTACCTTTACACAACACACGTGAGGAAAAGCACAGATGCTATTAATGCCATTAATGATAGCTTCGTTCTAGTCAGCCATGACACTGTGACAGTCAACCACCATGCACATACTGTACATGGCAGGAACCTGAAATTGAAATTCAGCCGCTTTTTTCCGGTGGCATGCCAAAATGTCTTCAATGAAGTGGGCAGCCTTCTGAAGCAACATAAAATTGACTTGACATGTCGAAAGGCTTTTATCAAATTATCACAAACTACTGACTTCCTTATTCCAAACATGGAACAAGGCAGTTTTTTGCAGCTTAGATTATACTATGAGGCTCTTGCTAAAATGGGTTGGGGAAGTGTGGTGGGTCTCAGCAGGGGCCTGTGGCATTTCCTCCTACAGCACCAGGGATAATCTTTTACAAAAACATTGCCATTGCCATCAGGGTATTTTTGAAAGCCAAAAAGAAAAAAGAACATGCACGGAATGAGCACAGATTACAAGCCTGAGTGAACAAATTCATAAACTGTTTGCACGGACGGCTAAACCGTGCACACAGTAAAGGAATCTGTGTGCAGGAGTTAATGAACTGTGCAAACAGACTGCTAAACTCATCTCACGGATGAAATTTCAAAGTAAGTCTTTCTGGAATATGCATAGGGCATTCAGAAAAAAAGTGGGGAATTATAATTCTTTAAAGAAAATGTTGAAGTTAGTCATCAGAGTACTTCTATAAACCAACTACCTGAAAGCACTTTTATTGCAATAGGTGTCAAATCTGTTATCTATAATTTTTTCTACCATATGATCCTCAGAATCATGTGTACAAAAAATATCATTCATGAGAAACAAATTGCCGTTAGTATAAGCTACAAATAGTATTGAATAGCTTGCCAATTAGTAAGCTACAATACAAAGTTTAAACTAGAGTTTGTTCAGGTTTACTGAGCTGGCTTTACTCAAGCTGCAACTTTATGCAGTAAAGACTAGGGACGTCATGATCTCGATTGTAAGTCAAATCAACTTGAGGTGTGGAAGCGTTTTGCGTTATTACACACTATACAAGCTAGGCTAATGCAAGTGTAACAGACATACTGTGTGTGGTACATTGCAAATAACGAATAATAGAGATGGAGATTATATCACTCATGACACACTCATTGAAGACACACGCCTCCAAGCGTGCTGCGTTGACAACATGTAAATAGCCTCCGCTGCTTAGCCGAATGAGCCAGACATCTCAAATACATACCGAATCCCATAGGGGAAAGTGGGGTGAGTTGTGCAACTTTTTACTCAAAGTGATTTTAAAGTGAGGCCTTGACAGTTATGTCTCCAACTCAAATATGTACATATATTTCAGGATGTTGTGCATCCCTGGCAATAAAAACTTTGGATCTGGAATAAACTGTTTAAGAAATATAGCTTTCGGGAAAAAAGTGGGGTGATTTGTGCATTTGGAGAAAATAAGGTGGGGTGAATTGTGCCAATTTATATATACCTCAAAAACTGTAATGCAAGACAAATCCATTAGACAATCACTTATTTAAGGTGTATTTAAAGTAAATAAAGTAAATAGTTGACAAAGATTGAAGGTACATTTTCTTAAACAAGGCCTAGCAGATCTAGGTGGTTTTGCCTGCAAAGCTCACAATGACAAAGTCACCATCATCATCTTTCTGGCCATCTGAACTCTCATCAGTGGTGTCGTTAAGTGGAATTGAGATGTCACTCTCTTCTGAGCTACTGTAGACAATCACTTTCTTTTGGTGACCAGCGTATACAGCCATGCCACTGGCACGACTCTCAGAAATGTACTTTGCACTAGTTGCTCCGTGCTTGTGGAACCAACTGCCACCTGACAAATGTGATTCCCCCTACATTTCTGCCTTTAAATCAAGGCTCAAAACCCATATGTACACCCTGGTGTTTCCTCCCCATTAACCTCTGCACTACTTACTTACCTCTGCACTATCTGTGTTTATGTGGATGTATGGGCTTTACGTCTTTTATTTTGGTTATTGTTATTTTACCTTCATTGTTTACCTACTGAATGCACTATGTACAGCACTTTGGACAGTGCAAACTGTCATAAATGTGCTTTTATAAATACATTTTACTTACTTACTTACTTATAACTCACCTAGGCACTTTCGCACAAATCACCCCATCCCCAGAATTTTGGATAATAGGCATGATGCAGCAATTTAGGGCTGACATCGTGCTAACTATATAGACTCAAAGTGTAGCATACCAAAGCACTAAAACATGTGTCAAATGTTTTCAAACGTGTCTATAATTGTTCAGACACAATAATCAAGAAACCTTGATCATGGAAATTTTACTTTGAAAGGCAAAACACAGTTTTTTGAGCTTAAATGTGCTTATATCTTATTCCTTGTGTCTCCCTTCTTTACAGGATGAGTCAAATGGATGGCTCTTCTTAAATATGTGGTCACATTTCCAATTTCTTCCACGGTTTTCTAGAAACAAGGGGTTTTGCAACTTCCAAAATGCACAACTCACCCCACTTTCCCCTATTTCAAATGAAACGTATTCAATGTACAAATAACACCAAAACAATCCCCCGCATAACTAGCATACCTGCTTCATCTACATGGCAAATAACAAGCTAATTTCTAATCAAAAAGGCCAGCTAACGGATATTAGCATTTTGATAGTGGTAATGTTATAGGCTACTTTAGCTTTAAACCATGGACATATTATAAAAGCTATAAACAGCAAAAGAGCTCAGTGCTTTTATACT
This sequence comes from Ammodytes dubius, assembly GCA_026122265.1. Classification (NCBI taxonomy): domain Eukaryota; kingdom Metazoa; phylum Chordata; class Actinopteri; order Uranoscopiformes; family Ammodytidae; genus Ammodytes; species Ammodytes dubius. Next base: position 7,597,436 of record CM047520.1, read on the forward strand.
TCATCATCTCAGGGCGGCACGTAATCTTATACTAATAAATTATACAAAAAAATAAAAAATACTAACAGTTGTGAAATAGGAGCATACATTCAGTGGTCCAATAGATTCACACACATGAGCACCAGAGGGCAGAGCATCAACAGTTGAATGCACATCCACAACCGGGCCGCCCTGCTGTAATGGAAATGCAAACCCCTGCCGTGCTGGGCTGATGTGCCGAGCCAAACCGTGCCGAGCCAAGCCAGCACATGTATATGAAAAAAATGCCACTAATAAGAGTCAAGACAGGGATGTGTTAAGCTTAGCTTAGCGCAAGGCTGGAAGCAGGGGAAGCTGCTAGCACGGCTACATCACATAAAGAAAATACACCTTTCAACAAATTGGAAGTTTTATAACTGACAGAGTCTACTGTATATATGAGTGATCTTACACTGTGGATGCAATTATGTCTACTCAAAAAACAGTCAGCTCTGCAGTTCTAGTTCTTCCTTCAATGACTGGACTCACCGCTGGCTGCAGCTGGCCGTTGAAGCTGGCCGTGCGGAAAGGTGAGTTGGTGGAGAGACGCTTGTCCCACTCACTGGGCCGAGGGTCCGGGGCCGACTCCATGAAACTCCTCTTCAGCTCACTGATGCTGGTGTGGTGACGCATGATCCCAGTCTGGGTCTTATCCAGGTCCTTCAACAAGAACAGCACAGTCAGAACAGCAGGATGGAACAGACAGAAGAAAAAAAAGGAGGGGGGACACAGTCAATGAAAAGAACATAGGAGCACATAAATGAGTAAAGAAAGGAGACATTTAAATGACTTGGTGGTAGGCAGGCTGAATATGTTGCAAGCACAATGGGAAGAGCAGATACAGACAGTACAGACACTATAAGAGGGGGTTGACATGTGGTATAAGCTGAGGTTGTACGGTACCCATGGTATAATGGTATGGTTGTAAAGAAAACAAAACTGAGCTTGAAGAGGCCAAGCAACTCAGCAGAATGTCAGAGTCTACTGCTCATAATGTCCTGTGTTTATCTCCTCTTACACTACGTGTAGTCATTTGACTCAACAATGTCCAATATACAATATATTCATTCCTGCAGTTTTACAGGAAAAAAAGCATTCAACATGACTGTAGACCAATGTAACATGTCCTCCCTCTCTTATCTGGAAATATATAAACCCAACACAAAATGTCAGTGATCCCAGTAATCAGGGCAACAGAGGTTCTGAGTCATAGACAGTAAATAGAGCATACGCAGTGCCAGGGAGATAGCTCCGTGTTGTAAATGTACTGTATCAAATGAAAAGAGACTGGAAGTCCTCATTAACCAATGTGGTTCAATGATAAACAAAAGCAAGTGTCCAGAATCTGTTGTGGAAATCACTGAAAAATAGATGAGTGGGAAAGTAATCGCATTTTTCTTTTCTTTAAAAAAAAATATTTTATTAGCAGTGAAACTACCGTTACACAGAACCAGCATATTGTCTGTCTTTAGAGTACAATTTGTATAAACCTTAAAGGAAAAGTTCAAAATTTTTAATGTTTGGCTTTTTGTCTCACCCTCCGGCTCAAGACAAGGCGACAAAAACAGTTCCTGTAAATGTGCGTGCATTTCTTATATAAAAATGCGGCAAAGGTCGCTCATCCAGGTTAGCTTAGCTCAAAACACTGGTAGTCAAGGGGAGCAGGTCAAAAGATAAACTTAACGATGTCACTAAACGCTCCTGTGTGCTTGTTGGGACTTGTTTGATTACCACATTAATTTGAGCTCTATATTTTTTACACGTTATGTCATTTTAGAATCAAGTACGTACATGGTCGTCACGGGCACTTCCTGGTTTCTTTCCAGTATGTATTTAATTCTATAATGAATGTACCCTGGCTGTGATGATACAGTAACTATCATTTGTGTATAGGCTTTTTTGTTTTTATTGGTGGTTTCATGTCTTTACATAAACAAATAGGCACACACTGTTTATAGTGTATGTTTGACTTCATCAGCAAAAGTACTGTGACATTAGGCAATGTCAAATTATATCTGAGACATACGTTTCATGTGTGTGTTTAACTTTATCCTATGTTTTGTTTTTAAAGGCCTTTCCCAATCATTTATTTCACAAAAATGAAATTATGAAATGAAAAAAAGACAATGTCACGTGAAGTTACTTGCATGAGAATCAGAGAGGAAAATAGTGCATGCCAAGCCCTTAGGGTTAAGCTGAAAACAAGGCGAGAAACGAAAAAGAAAACAGAGGCATCGTCACAGCAAACAATGAAAAAAGAACACAACATCCATGCAGACAGGCAGAAAAAACACATGATGGCAGAAAACCCATATATATATTAAAGACTGAAGATTATACCAACCTCCAACATTAAATTGCTATGTCTGATATAAATTGTTTCACCCTCAAGTTTCTTAGCTCTTTTCTGTTGGGGGGAAATGAGGGAAAACGGAAAGGCTGGTTGGAAATACAGTAGGATTCATTATTTAAAAAAAAAACACTTTAATATTTGATTTAGCAGTGGAATCCAATGAGCAGCAGCACTGTGACTGTGGTGGTGTCATGAATTTAAAAACATAAAAGTGTTATGGGGTTTACACAGGAACACAGGACGGGTAAGCGGGTTTCAAGTGTGTCAAACTGAGCAAAGGACAGGTGAAGAATCAGCTCCCACACAACACACACACACACAAAACACACACACACACACACACACACACACACACACACACACACACACACACACACACACACACACACACACACACACACACACACACACACACACACACCACACACACACACACACACACACACACACACAACACACACACACACACACAACACACACAGCAGTGGTGTGTATATGAGAAGCCAGGCAGACACTAACTCAGTGGTGTGTAGGGCTGGGCCATTTTACCCTTCAATCAATATCACCATTAATTGGACATTTCACCTCTATTACGATTAACGATTCTTCTTTGACCTCATAGTTCACTGACGAGGTTTATACTGTAAATATGCTCAATATGGATATGCTTGAAAAGAAAATGTCACTTTTGAGTGTGTTATGTCAAAGTCAAGTTCTCTAAAACAATGGGAAATCAATAAGTTGCATTTTCTTGCAAATACTAAATCAATGTTCTTAATAGCGTCATGTGCAAAAATGTCAACAGAACACTGCTGATTGCATTAAAAAAAATAATAAGAATAATTGACGTGGGTCAGATTTCCTCGGTTAGAGGGTCTAAACGTAGGATTCGATTATTTTTTCCAATGAATTGCCCAGCCCTAGTGAGTGGTGTGTATGAGAAGCCAGGCAGAGATAACAAGTCAGTGCTGTGAGCTGAAGTCATGCTGTACATGCAGAGGCTGTGGCAGTGCATTGTGGGTACAGGAGGAGGGCCATCGCTGTGTGGGTCTTGTCTTGTCGTTTCAGGAAATTGCATATTTGATATTCACAAATTACCTTTCTCGATGGATTGATAAAAAAAATCCTGACATTTTTTAAAAGTAATTGACTAGCCTAATGATACAACGAAGCTTATCAAGATAACTGTGAACATCCCCTTCCATACTTAACAGCAGGTTTAGAAAATAAATCTGGAAATGAAATATAGAGTAGGGTTAGAGTATAATATTATTATTGCATCATTATTTCCTACACAGTTTCAGACTCCTTCACACTTTAAACAAAGCGACTGCAATACCCAAGCTTTTTCAGAACAATCCCAGAAACATTAACATTTCTTAAGTGGTTCAATAAATCAACGGGACTAAATGTGTAACAACCAAATATGTCCTCTCTGTTAATTAAACAGTGTTAACCAATTTAACAGCATGTTCATTTCTAGCAAAAGGGGAACCCAAGTTATATACAGTCCTGTACAAGAACAATACTTTTTCAAACAGCTGTAGTGATCCAATATTTTTCCCAAAAGTATGTGAACAGCTGATGTACAAGCCTTCACAAAAAAAAACACACAAACAGCCACAAGACACTGAGAGATGAAAGCACTGTGTCACCGCAGTGGAAAGCAGAACTGTCCGACAACAGGAAAAAAAAAGAAAGCAAATTAAAGGTGTATCCATTTGTTATGAATGCAAAGGATGAAGGTGTGTTGATTGAACACAGGGAATAGTGAGCCGATCAGGTAGCATGCTAACCTTCCTCACTCGAACCGTCTCCGTCTTTGATTTTTCCTGAGGAGAGGAGTGCTGCTTCCCCCCATCGGAGGAAAGACATAGTTAAGCTTTTTTTTTATTTCAGTCCAATCCAGTCAGACACCGGTTACATTGATTTGAGTCACTTCTAACCGAGCCATTCTTTTGATCAGTGTTAAGCCGCTGTCAATGAATTTCTACTGTCAATTTCATTTAGCAGGTGTTACACATTCAAATAGTTGAAAGAAATAGGTGTTGGTTGTTATGATGCTGACAGAATGACACTCTACATTAGACAACAAATAGCCACTTTCCATGGCTATATTAGGCCACTGTTGGCTATAATGCTGATCTATACTATAATATTGATATATACTATAATATTTTACAAAAGTGAGACTAAGGACTTCTCTCTTCACAAGCACAATTTGCTGAATTAGCTGATATCACAATAAAACATTAATTTTATATTTTCTAAAGAAAGGAAATTGGGGAATATAGGCCTCCCTCTGATATATAGCTTTTTGAAATGAAAGCCTGATTGTCTACTCATTTCATTAAATAATAAAGGCCAGTATTAGATCATTTAAAGCTCTTATCTACACATATACAGTATACATAATACTGTATATATACTGTATATATATACTGTATATTCATAAACAAATACAATTCTTCAGTTATTTAAACCATTCAAACCATGTCTGATTTCATTTTTTCTTTGATTACATGCTGGTTGATCTGTTCCAACAGTTGGTTCAAGTCTGAGCATGCAGCGAGCAAAAACAAACCTGGCTCTTTTTCTCTCTTTCTCCATTGGCGGTGTTGGCAGAGGGGAGCGCCTCCGCTCTCTCCGGCCCACTGTCTGCTAGCACATCAGGGTACATTCCAAGCACAACCAGGGCTTAAGCTTCCACTAAACAATTCTGTCTCCATAATAAAGCTCAGACAAAAACTTTAGGTGGATTTTCAGATATATCATACGGGGCGAAATTATTTTATGTTCTCTGGTACACTGTTGCCCCACTGATCCTTATCAACAGACATAATACACTACATCGAGATAGCCTCCGCATGAAAAAAAAAAATAAAAATGGTTATTTTTCATTAAATGCAAATGGAACATTTATTAAAATATGTAAGTATACCTTAAAGATTGGCTATTAGCTTTTAGCCCTATAACCTCTCCTTGTTTTTGTCTACACGTTCTTAAAGTTGTATATGCTAACCTAAAACACATGGGGGTGGGTGATGTAAAGAAGCTAACCGTTGTACCTTGATGTCTGGAGTGTACTCTAGTCTGGGGCTGTTTGTCTTGGTGTCTTTCTGACTCTCCACCTTCACTTCTCCTGTCTTCCTGTGTGAGGAGCGGTGGCCTTTAGGGGTGGACCCCTCTTGGTGGGCTGAGCGAGGCAGCAGAGGGAGCCTCGGCGATGGGGTGTTCTCTCCAAGAAACACTGGGGACATGACTGGGGCGCTGACTGGACGGCTGGATTTCATGTCCGGAGTGGACGCCATGGCTTTAAGAATAGAGTAAAAAGGGGATGGGAGGGGGGGGGGGGATAACATAAGAGAAAGAAGAATCACTCAACTAACATACTCACTTAATTTGTATATATTTATGTCACTTATTACTTAGAAGTTTCGATCATTAACGGTAAATTATGAGCCCAACAAAAACAAGCACTCCATTCTTTACAGTCCTCAAGAGGAATCGCTTCATGGCCACCAGTATGTGAAAGGAAGAAAGATTACAGTGACCAAAACTCTTAAGTTCAGATTTCTCTCAGGACTCTCATACTCTAAAGCACAATAAAACCATGCACATTCATGTACCTCCATCCAGGCTGCGTGAGTTCCTCTTGCTGCTTGAGCGCTGGAACATAGGAGCGGGCCTGTCTATCAGAGAGCTGGCCTGTCTGGTCTGGGCCTGGGTGCGGCCGCTGTAGCGAAACTTGGAGCCCAAAGCCAGGAACTTTCTGGGAGTGGTGGCCATCTCAGTGGAGGTCAACCTGATACACAAAGAACATACCATTGACATTCTCATCTAGATTCAAGATGGTTTTATTTGTCATTATGCACATTAACAATTACAGCAGCAGTCATTGGCTAAGAAATTCTTAAAGGCAGTGCAGGCTCCTCTCAACAATGCAATATATATATAGAAGAAGAAAAACACAAGTGAAGTGAGCAACACCTGAGACACAAATAAACACAAAAGTATTGCAAGGATACAGTGGAGATAAAAAGTGTAGAGATAAGGTGCACCGCATACAAAGTAAATTTAGAATGCAAGATAATATCAAATAAAACGTAGACGAAATAGGACACTGTACATGGAAATAAAAATACAAATAATAATGACTGTAGTGGAATAGGATACTGTACATGTATTCATCTAACTCTGGGGTCAGGCAGCATCAAGCTAGCATATTTGAGCAACATGTCCACAATTACCTTTAAACTAAATACTGCACAGGCAAGTGGAGCAAACCGACTCAAAAGAAAACAATGCCCTGCCTACCTGAAGAAGGTGTGATGTTCTACAGACACTTTCCAGAGCTTCTTGGCCGCCTTGTAATTGGGGAGTTTGAAGCCGATAGCGCTCTCTACTGTTCCACCTGTTGGGGGCAACATTTCATTATCTTTATGGTTTCATGCATGGTTAAAAGAGTATATTCTAGTTTTATGATGATGTTGATTTGACACTGTACCTCAGATGGTCTTATTTTTATGAAGAAGCTGCTGTGTTTGTATGAGACCTTGAGGACCTTGGGCCAGGGGAAACGGTTGATCCGGAGTTTGTCTTTGTAAACCAGCAGGCCGCTGGAGCAAACCCCCAGCATGATGTCAACACCATCCAGATCCTGACCAGAGAGAGAGACAACCACAACAGATAGAGAATGGAATCTGAATATCTTGTTAAGATGAAGTTAACAGTGTCTGGTTGTGCAGAGTGCTGCCTATAGTCCAACACATCCTCATAGGTTGACTAAATCAGCAAATAAAATCATCATTATGCATATTCTATCAACATTTCATATCTTCTGCTTTTCATTCCTTTTTTCAAGTTGTATCTACAGATCTAAATCTGTTTTGGTTATTTGAAGCTTAAAGGTGCAGTGTGAAGAATGTATTACTATTTTCAAAACAGATGTGGTATAAAAATGGAATATAATATTCATAAGTATGTTTTAATAGTGTATAATCGCTTGAAATACATTTTTCTTAGAATGAGCCTTTTATATCTACATAGGAGCGGGCAACCTAACACGGCAGCCGCCATTTTGCACTGCCATGCTTATACAATAGAAAACTAAGTACAAACTTAATGGCCATATGAATTTTTAGGTGTAGTGTTGTTGCCGCAGCTTTCATGTACTGCTGACCAACCTCCACCATGGGGCAGTAGAGTTCTCCTAACAGTCTTCCCCTACCATATAAGGTTAAATCCGTGCTGTGATGAAAACAGATTGACCTGATTTTTCTGCTGTAAAACCTGAGAAGTCACATGTCTTCCTGCTGTTTAGGCGTCTATCCATGCACACTGTGATGCATGACATTAACAGACCAAAGCTGAAAAAATATTATGTATTATGTATTTTCTGTTAATTTTTTCTAAATCTATGCAGTTTTGCTATCATGGAGCATTGAAACGCTATGAATCTACATCCACACCCAGTTTAATGTAATATATTTGATGTCTGAGGGAATGGCAATGGAAAACAATGATGAACATTTAGACCATGTTCTCACCTTGGCCTGGTGGAGGTCCACTCCGTACATGGAGAGCTTCTTGGCGTTCTCCAGAAACATACTGTCTGACTGAGCCGGACTCATTGACCTGCCACAAAAAAAACAACAGCATTCATTTTGAACAACATCTTTAGTTACTGTAAAGATTCTGTGATATAAATAATAATACTATGGGATTGCGTCTTGACAATCATTTTAAAATTCAAGGTACCTGGAATATGTAACAATCAACAACCTGTGATAACAGTCAACAAATAATTAAAATCACTCTTAAATTTTAAGCCCTTCGACTTGTAAAATAATTGATATATAGTTAGGCCTACAACGATTATTAGATTTAGAATTAGTTCTATTAATTGAGAGGTTAAAAGAAAGTAAAGGCAAAGTCCATTTACTTAATTACTGTTATTGAGTAACTAACTATTTTTCTATATACTTGTATATTAAATGGGTAATACCACTTATTATGCTACTTTGAGAAAAATTGGATTCTGTAATTGTTCGTTGGACTCCACTACATTTATCAAATAGGCACTAGTTACTTTCAAATTAAGATGGTATGTACAAATTTACACATGATTTAAAAAAAAATAGAATGTATTGAAGAGCGCTAAAATAAATTCTCAAAATGTTGCTTGAATATGAAATCACCATCATTAGAAGTTTAACTTTAGATACTTATTCACTTACACAGTACGTGTGTAAAAACTGTGAACAAAGGGTTTGACATAATTGTTTTACAAATCCAAAAAAACACATTTTTGGCATTGATACTTTTACTAAGGTTAACACACTCCTGAACACACCTTGACTGGGTCACTGCTTGTGCTAAGGCTAAGGTGTTCTGACCTGTATGTATGGTGCAGCTCCATCATTTTCTCCTCCAGCTCCTTGGTCTGGCCTTGGACCATCTTCAGTTCCTTAGCGTATTCGGTGCCGTGCGTCTCTGGGTCATACTCCCCCAGCTCTGACTGCAAGGCGTAGGAGCCCAGCACGGCCAGGGTGACGAAGGAACAGGGGAGGCAGCCCAGCAGGATGTCCTTCCTCAGCTGGAGACACAGGTAGTACCTGCAAGGCAACACACTGGGATTAGGCTCATTTGCAATAACCTGGAGAATTCTATCCTTAAGTAAATTAACTTTAAAATAGCTTTTATTTTTAAAGATATACTTTAGTTCAGCTCATGCCCATCAGTCTAGAGCCAGTGTTATTGACTTTAAGAAGGTTAAAAATAATAATAATGTATTTTTTAATTATTATTTTTTATGTATTTCGCTGCAGCCCGTAATGTTGATTTGCCAAGCTTGACATTAAAATTAAGATTAATTAATTAATAGATAAGACATGGACTTTAACTTGCTTTCATGCCATAGATTGCCACAACACCTCTTAGCACACAGTGGACTGGAGTAAATTCTAATATCCGCCTTTGAACTGAATGGAGAAATCCATTTTGATTCGGGAATTACTTTGAATTGAAATGCCGGGATTCCAAAAGATTCACGCCTCTCAACCTGTCTACAATAAGCTTTTGATACTATACAAATGTTAATAGGTGGCAACAGTAGACAACATGACCCATGCAGTATACCTTGTTATGTCTTCAGAGAGCTGGGCTGGGTCCGGTGGATAGAATTTCACATTGAAGGTGAAATTATATTTGGCACCTTGAAAGAGAAAAAGAAAAGGAGCGTGTAATGAAATAACTGTAAACACTGTGTTGTTGCATGAGAGAAAACATGTGGCAAAGAAATGATGAAAACAGAAGGTGTATTTGTGGGAAGAGTTCAGCTTACCTTGCACCTGCCTGCGAATCTCCTTGGTTAGGTCCATCCAAGTCTGATTGAGAAAATGAGAGATGAGGTCTTACATTAATAGACATCTACTTAATCCACTAAGTGTCCACACCTTCATACAATCATCAATTAACATTTGAACTTTAAAGAGCTGCCTTTTGTTTGTCTTAATGGAATACTGAGGTTGAGGTTGTTTGAATGATACTAACTAAGTAACATAAGAGTATGAATCCAGCTCACCTTAACAGTGGGCGACTCCCAGATGCCCAGACCATAGTAATCTTTCTCCAGCAGGTTCAGGTGGTCACACACCTTCATGAACAGATCCTGGCCTTTGGAATGTTTCTGTCACATGTAGACACACAGACGCGCACGAGCACACGCACACACACACACACACACACACACACACACACACACACACACACACACACACACACACACACACACACACACACACACACACACCACACACACACACACACACACACACACACACACACACACACACACACACACACACACACACACACACACAACACACACACACACACACACACACAAACAGATATAGGGAACAAGTCAGAGTAATTCAAACTTCAATCGCTAATTTAAGAGACCTGCCAGCATGTAGAGGGCAGTGTATTGACTAATGAACATGACTTAAAATAAAATAATACAACTTGTTGAGATTCTTTTTTTTTTGCGTGTGTGCATGATGTATGATGTATGATGATTTAAAACAAAAGCTTGTACCTCCATCTCACACTCAAAGAGGGTGTCGTCCAGCAGGGTGACTTTGATGTTCATGGTCTTGGGGCGGCGTGGAGCTTGGGCCTCCTCCTCTGTGTTCCCCTCCTTCTTCTCTTCCTTACTGCCTGCTTCAGGGTCACTGTCTTTCTTCTCCTCCTCCTTCTCTTCCTCCTTCTCCTCTTTCTCTTCTCCCTCCTCCTTTTCTTTGTCCTCCTTTCCACCCTCCTCGTCAGCTTCCTTCTTCTCTACCTGGATAGCCTGACAAGGATTCCTTAGGTTACAATGCAGCCTAATCTGTCCTTGTACAATATCTAGTCTTGAATATAAGCAGTTAAGTATTTAACTATTTAGGATGGTTATCTGTGTAAAATTGAGTTAAAATGAACATACATATCATTTTGCAATGTCTGTTATTGTTATATGGATAGTAGAAATCACATGGAAACAAGGTTGTGATTCAACAGGGGCTGCAGCTCAGACAAATGAATCAATTGATGAACTTTATCCATCAATGTATTCAAAGGTTGAAATACAGATATTACTTCGATTTCAGCCTCTCTTCACTGGCTGCTTGACCAAGTCAGATCAGACTTTAAGGGCACACTCACACTAGGTGCTGTTTCAGGCCTATAAGGCAGTCAACGGGCTTGCACTGTCACACATGTCTAGTCTCATTGCACTTCATGCACTATCCCTGGCACTACTATTGGGCACTACTATTGGGCTCTATAAATAAAACAGTTTTGATTTGATTCAGACTTTTACCTGAGCCTCTGCACTGCTGACTGAGTGCTGGTCCGGGGCCACCTCTACCTCTACCTCTCCCTCTCCCTCTGCCTTGAGCTCTGGTTCAGGCTCCACGATGGGGGCTTTGGCTTCTCCCTCCTCCTTGCTCTCCTTCTCTCCTCCCCCCTCACTGTCGCAGCGTGAGCGCCTCTTCATGAAGGAGGAGAAGAGGCGTGAGAGGCCGCGGCCGGCAGAGTTGCGGTTGCGGGGCTGGAGCTCCTCCTCCTTGGTGGAGTTGAGCCGGGCGTCCTGGACAGCAGCTTCCTCCTGCTGCTGCTTCGGCTGCTGCTGCTGCTGCTGCTGCTGCTTCTGGTGACTTTCAGCCTCGTCTGTTGTCATTGCAACAGCTGTGGAGAAAGAACATAAATGTGGTTTAAAAAACAGCAATGTGGTGTAGTGGATAGAGCGCGTACCATGTTGTCTCTGTCCTTCTTTGCAGTGGTCGCGGGTTCGAATCCGACCCGTGGACCTTTACTGCAGGTCATTCCCCCCTCCCTCTCTGCCTCCCCCATTTCAAATCTGTACTATCTAATAAAGCATTTACATTAATGCCAATAAATAATCTTTAAAAAAAACAAAAAAAAACAGCAATGTTTACATTTTCCAGGGAAACATATATATACATACCTGTATAAGCTTATCAAGGTAAGATAAAGGAACAACAGATCACTTGCTAGTAGCCAGGCAGGTAGAGATGGGGTGTTTGACAGCTATAGTATTTGATTTAAGTTCACGAATACTTAATTCAATGTCCACATTTTACAAGCGTCAACCCCCTTCACCCTCCTGTCAAACTACAGCATATGTCTAACAATATGAGAGTAAAGGCAGAATCACCAGACAAAGGCCACACACCGTGCAACTTGGTGGAGCATGCAACTGGAAGATAGTGAGAGATTTAGACCAGAGGCTCTGCTTTCTATGGGACATTGTGTTAACTAACCTCAGACCAGATCTGGTGCTATCCATCTTGGCTACATTATTAAGCTAACAGTGCCTCAGTAAGAAGCTGTGTAGGATTCATAGGATAGCAAGAAACTGATGTAGGCTGAAGAGGGTTCATAGCCACATCAACATCACTATAGCTTAAACTGATTAGAACTGCCATATTCTAGCTACATGCAGAGTTCCATGCTTTTATCGCTAAGTGCACATTCTTTGTAAATATCCGCTGGAATATTAAAGGAATACTTCACCCATACGGAACCAGCGTTCTATCATTATAAAATCACTATTATAATATAATGAATGAGGTTTTTCTTTCCTCAGTCTTCCCTTAGTCTTCCCTTTGCCCAGCTGTCCTGTTAATCCTGACCCTTACTGTGATGTCACAAGTAGGAAAATGTAGGGTTAGACAGTGAGACCATAAAACACTCTTTCTGCCTTTTCTCAGGCTAGGATGATCAGATTTAATTTTTTTTGCACATTTATACTAAATAGGATCTCCGAGTTCAATACACCTTCATATTCCAACCGGTGAAGTAGGCCTTTAAGGCAAAGATTTACATTTTAAGTTAACATGGACTTTTACTGTTGTGCGTGTAATTACAGCAGTTGTGTTTATTAATTTTGTGCTGCAAGCTCAGCTCAGGAACAATATAATATATAATGATCATTTTCAAAAATGTTTTCTATCACAGTGAACTGCAACTTGATGTCAGGGTGAATCAGAGGCCAAAACAACACCAACAAACATTCATGAATAAATAACAAGAAAATCCAACTCCCTGTTTAAATCTAACTTGCTCTGATGTTGTTGTGAGCACGGTTTGTTTTTTCTTTGGTCTATTTGCGGCAAACAGAGCAGGGGCCGGTTTCCCAAAGCCTTCTTAGAGCCTTCTTAACGCTACGTCATTCGTAACCCCTACGTAGAGTTCCTACTTAACGTTTCGCCTGTTTCCCGAAACCTTCTTTGCTACGAATCTCTTTCGTACGTCATACGTTGGTAAGGTTGGTCTGGAGCGCCCTCAGAGCCTTCTTAGCTCTACCGTATGGATGTTTCAGCTCTCACTTGTGTAATTTAACTAATAAATCTGACTGTATTTCATATCAAACGGACACAGCGATGACTGTATTTAATAACAAACTGTTAAAAACGATCCAACTGTATAGTGTATATCACGTATATTTAAAGTAGGCTTAGGCTATTATATATTTTAGCAGAATGCCATTAACTCTGATTCACAAAGTGTTCAAAATATATGAACAAGTAGCCTACTTTTTAGTCATCTAACTGACTTGACAATCAGCATTAACTGAATGGATGCGATGTCCGTCAATATGAAAATACCAATACGTGATACACTATAGCCTACAGTCGGATCGTTTTTATCAGTTTGTTATTAAATAGGCTACAGTCATCGCTGTATCCCTGTGATATGAAATACAGTCAGATTTATAAGTTTAATGACACAAGTGAAAGTCCCTGCGATCGCTGTGGCATCGCCAGAGATACAAACCCCCACATTTCCTTCTGTAAAGCACCATGCGTAAAACGGACATGAGTGACATCCCTGTTGCGCATGGAACTCCCACAAGTCATTCATGATGGAAATAATTGCTGTAACAATCTTCATCTCCTCCGCTGTTTCTATATTTTCTATATCTTTTTTTAAATTGGTATAGGCTATGGTAGTATGTTCGACATGGTTAACACTAGAACCTCCGCACTGTGTTCCACACCGGCTCTCAGCTGTCTACTGAGCCCGGGCAGAGTGCGTCGGATCCTCCGCCTCAAAACATGTAAACGTGCGAAAAAATGAATGAATAATCAATTAGAGCTTACCTTAAAATAAGTGTGCCATGTTACTGTTTATTGTATTTAGGATTTTAGCTCATTTGGACGCTGTTTGGGCCGTCTGTTTTTATTTATGGCTATTGGCGATATTATATCTACTTTCAGTTTCATTACTGACCCACCAAGTAACGTGATTAGTGTTCTTAAAGATAGCCTACTTAGATTAGCCTATAAAACAAGAGTTCCAAAACACAGATGATGATTCAACAAACTAATTCATGACTTTATATTACACTAGAAATGCACGGGTAGATTTGATTAGACAGCATACAGATGCAGCTGCGCATGAAATGAGCAGGAAATGGATAATCGAACTCGGAGCAACCGATTTCAGCAGTGTACGAACGACATAAGGAGTGCTTCTCCTAAGACACGGTTCGGGAACCACGACTACAGAGGTAAACAACTTTGGTAAGTCATAACGTAGGAGTCTTCGTAGGAGTCTTCGTAGCGCTAAGAGATGACATTATCGGGAAACCGGCCCCAGCTCATTACCACAGTCGTAGCATTGTCCATGTAGCAATCCTTTTAGGACTATGTCATCTCTACTTACTTACAAAGTTTCCTCTTTTTTTGGGGTTGCTAAACTCCTTCAACCACCTGTCTGCACCAAAACAGTGAGCAAAGGAGTTTAGATGACTGAAAACTGAGCTTTTAATAAACACTGTTTTGCCTGTATTAGTGTTTACGGCTAAAAACGGAAACAGACAACTGCAGATGAAAGATTTTCCGGTTGTGTGAGACACACGCGGTCTAGATAAAGGGTTACGCTTAATAGTTTACAAGGCAAACAACTGTACCAGACAATTGTGTTCCTACCTCCACGCGAACTGTATGTTACTCAATCAGAACCATTGTAAACGGACGGGCGCCATACGTTAGGTTCCGCAATACTTTTCAACCCAAAATCTTTCAGAAAGTTCTTTAACAGTTTACCCAGAAGAGGTCCAGATAATACATAGTACTGTGGCTGTATGTGACATCTTCAGGGTTAAATATGCTGATGAACACTTTAGACTGTGCTGGCATATTGAGGGTGACCAGAGCTTGCCTCCACATGAAGTTCTAGAAGCTGCTGGCAGACTACAGTGCTGAGTGGATGCTGGCACAGCCGCACAAGTGCTGACAGAGCAGGATGGGCTGAGTGAGTGTGTGTGTGTGTGTGTGTGTGTGTGTGTGTGTGTGTGTGTGTGTGTGTGTGTGTGTGTGTGTTCTAGCTCTAGCTCCAGGTGTCCTGAGTGTGGAACGTGAAGTAAACATACAAAAAAATAGTTGACATTTTACATGGTTGATTGTTCCGCCAGTGAATGGTCCAAGGCAGCAGTTTCTATCAGGCTCCATGGAGAACACCATGAGTCTGCAGCTTTTCAGTCCAGATAAGCACTGTTCCTCCTCCTGTTTAGCCGAGTGTAAAATGAGCTGCCTGCTGGAATACAAGCAGGCCTTTCCTACCATGGTGGAAAAGGTCCAAACTTTCTTCCCTGCTCTTCTTAAAGGTTAATGTCAGAGTACAAAAGTATGATAACAGTGGCATAATATGTTTCAGTTTAAATGCTGTTAGGCTATTTCAGCAGAGGTAAGATAAATGTGCTTCACTCACCGCCGTGTAGGGCGAAGAGGAACAGCCAAACTTTTTGAGCAAGTGATCCGCTGCTGCACAATATATTGTATCGTTATCGCAAATGTTTACAGGACGACCAAAACGCTCGCCTATGTAAGCTTATGTTGGGATTGTGTTAACTGTAAGAAAATCAAAACAGGACCCCTCCCCACAGCGATTGGAAAAAGTCCAGGCTGATCAGTGATAGACAAACAAATGTTGCTAGGCTCCTGTAATGTCATGTTTCCGGCCATGCCTAGTTTACCACTGTGAAACACTAGGCCTAAGTTACACAAAACACACCGCACATTGACCATTCTCAAAGGCTTATCAGTTGTTGGGCTTGAAGGTCAAATGCTTCTAAAGACACAAACAGATAACCAAAGTCAAAAGTCATTATCCTCTGTGGACCAAAACTTCACGTCCAATTTGCTACTCCACTGTACAGGACATTCTAAAGGTCAACCATGGTGTTATGAATCCTATGGTCAATGTAACATAAGGATGTCAATACATTCTTTGATGTACACCAACCAACCATTGAAGATTACTTAAAATTCTTTCTAGAGATTCTTAGATATGAACTGAATGAGTAAAAAAGCTTTGGTTAAGGTTCAGAACTGCAATGCATTTGAGTAGTAAAGTAAAAAAAAACATACTTAAGCATATCTGTATATCTGGCAGTGTGGAGGCTTGATTCAGAGTGCTGAAAGTGAGTTTAGGGACGGAAAGCAGCTTTAAAATTAATCTGCCCTGTGTGGGATTAACGGGCTGCTGTGGAAAGCTGGATTTCTATCAGTCCGCTGGATGCCGACACACACACAACACACACACACACACACACACACACACACACACACACACACACACACACACACACACACCACACACACACACACACACACACACACACACACACACACACACACACACACACACACAACACACACACACACACACAAACACACACAAACACAACAACACACAGGGCCACTGTGCTGGCACGAGCTCTGGAAACAACCCAGATATTAGGAGTTAGCCAGTCAGACCCAGTTGACTGACGGTAGGGAATATTTGATGAAAGGCACAAGTTAAGAGCAGGAAAATAATATCACAATGAATTCTATTACTCAAATGATTAATTTTTACAAGCTGTTTATCAAACTCTGTTCAAAATACTGTTGTGCACCAATCCACTTTTTTTTCAGAACGATCCAATTCCGAAAGCTGGGTTTTGGATATAGGTCGATAACAATACTGTCCGATATAATAAATATTATACTTTGTTTTTGTTGGTGGTGATTTTATGTGTAAGGTTAGGAAGGCTTAAGCAACACATACATTCTAATTTAAGAGCAACAGATATATATATATATACAAAAATTCATAGAGGTTTATCTGAACTGCTTTGAACAGTTTAAATACAGAAGACAGAACACAACTTTTTAATATTTTTTTTTCTTTTTTCAGGTGTGCTATATCACAAAGCTTCTTCAAATTTCAATCTCTTTCATAGTTAAAATAATTGAGATTCATGAAAAAGATTAAATAAATAAAAATCCCCCTGGAGAAGCTTCAAAAAGCTACAGCCATTTCTCAACCTTTAATGGACACGGTCTACGCTCAATGCAGGAGAGAAGATTCCACATGTCTTTTGGTCCAGTACAATCTCCTTAGTAGGACTGGCCCTGACTTGACCTGGTTTGACCCTAGTAGTCCAATCTGATTTCTGCTCATTGATCCAAATTGATCACTAGTAGCATTTGAACAGTAAAACCGTTTGCGCCGGCAGTGCTATTGTTTTATTATGGAGAGGGCGTGGTGGAGAGGGAGGAGATTCCATTGGTTGTGGTTGCGTGTGTGTGTGTGTGTTTCTAATGCGTGCTCCCTAATCTGTCAATACACACACACACACACACACACACACACTCACACACACACCAGCTTGTGTTTTCAGAGGAGCATATTACACAGCACCACTCGACATCTGGAGTCACGAGACCAAGGAATTCCCGTGGTAGTCGCACATCGCAAAAGATTTGGTAGAAAGGCAGTGCTACCCTGGGTGTGGTTCACTGCATGGAGGTGTGGATGGATGGACATGGGAGGGACAATATTATAGTTCCAGGAAAACTAGCCGACTGCAATAGCCACCACTTGAGTAATGCTACCTTAGTGCCTATAAAACAAATGTCCTTTTTCCCAAGACTCATAAATGGACTGCGCTTCTTCCGCTTATCTCCCCGCAGGGATATATGATCATCTCCCCACAGCATAAGCTACTCGTCTTCACTTGTGCAAACATCAACAAGTCTGTTACCGATATATTTAAATGGTAAATGGACTTGACTCATATAGCACTTATTACCAAATGTTCTCATCCCGTGCTTCACATTTCGCACCCCATTCACACACACTCACACACCAATAGCAGTAGCTGCCATGCAAGGCGCTCTCTGTACCATCAGGAGCAATGTGGGGTTCAGTGTCTAATCCAAGGACACTTGGCATGTGGCGTGTGTAGTTTGGGGATCGAACCTCTGACTCTGCAATCCAGTGGATGACCGCCCTACCTGCTTCTGCCACTGCCGCCCATTAAACACTGTTTAAGTGTCCCAAATGAACTCAGAAACAATCTGACCCACAGCTGCTTCACTGTAGAGCAGCACAGGTGTCTCTGTAGCTCACAGTCAGCCCATAGTAGACTGTGTATAAAGAGTCAACCAGAACCTGTGGCTGCTGACATGAGTTCATGGCGGTGCAAAATCCATATCATGGCATGACGTGACACGGTGTAGCGCCCGCTCCTAGTCACTTCTTGTATAGATTACTGTAGCTCTCTCCTCTCTGGTCTCTCACTCAAACTCCTCCATAAACTACAACTGGTCCAGAAGGCACAGCAGCCCGGATCATCACCATAACCCCATCTATCCAACACATCACCCCCCTGTCCTCACACAACTGCGCTGGCTCCCTGTCAAACACCGGATAGACTTCTATATTCTCCTCCTGTGTGTAAACTAACTCCAGCCCTACCCCTGCTCCATGCTCCTCCTCACCACACCTCCTGCACAGCTGTCATCCATTGAGTCACCAGCCTCCAGCCTCCCGTCTCTGGAACTTTCTCCCAGAATCCATATGTGAAACTGACTCTCTAAACTGGCTAATTCTGTGTTATTCTCAGTATTTTAGTGTGTATTGCTTTGTGTATACTTGCTCTGTTTTATTGTTGTGCATCTGTTTTTATCTTGTATTTATTGTACATGTAAGTTTGGTTGTCCTTGAGGGGCCTGAAAGGCGCCCATAAATAAAATGCATATTATTATTATTATTATTATTATTATTATTATTATTATTATTATTATTATTATTATTATTATTATTATTATTATTATTATTATTATTATATGTACCAGTGACGTGCAGTATGGGTAGGATTTGCAAGCTACTGCTTCTCTTGTTGTGTGTCCCCCCCCCCCCCCCAATTTTGTCACGCTCCTGGGTGAGAGTGATTTGTCTTTCAGAACTCAGCGCCTATAGTGCCTATTAGCCTGTTACTGACCTCAGCGCACGTCGCTGATATACGGGGCCCAGAGTTTTTCGCTACGCCACTGCGTAACAGTATTATTGCAATATTACTAGCCTAGACCAGATAAATCAAAGCATGAGCGCAGACTCAAAGATTTCAGAGCCCGGAGGTCCAGTGACCCTAAAGCCAAAGTGCGCCTGCTTCTGATTGTAACCTACACAATCAACATAGCCCATAATGGAAAAACAATTGACAGCGAATAAGAGAATGCTGTCACAGTATCACTGTATGATAACAGAAGACTCATCACAGGCCCTTTATACGTGAATGTATTATGAATTGTGATTATTCTGACTAATAAACCACATAATTTACAAAATATATACAATAGCCTGATATAGTTTCATCAGGCCACGCTAATTCGCTTACAAAAATATGAAACGCATCGATGTTTACAAGCATCCAATATGCGCGTCCATATCGCTACAGAATCGCTTTGTGATCAGACATGACGTTCTTACACGAAAACACACATTTATTCAAACAATCTTTGATTTTTCCGTCGGCGTTTGTTTCATAATAAAAAGCAGTGCGTTTGGGAGCGTTAACAATAAAAGGGGCGGTAGGTGTACCTGTCTGCAAATGGCGCTGAATGTGAAAAAAAAAAATGTCAACAAAATCTCTCTCGGTGTGATGTAGAGAATCACTCACCCTTTCTCTGCGGAGATTATCTAGAAAAAGACAAATATCCTGCGTGAAAGCGGATCCTCAGCGGTCAATACTCCTCACGAGCATCCGATAAACAAAGGTGTAATTTAGGAGCGTTATCAAGCGGCTTTTAATAATATGTTTAGGTCCACAGTCTATGCTTAAGGTACCAAACGGTGGCGTGGTGTTATTATGCCCTCAGCGGGGTCTGACAGGCATCCACAAGAGGCTCACCCTGTGTTCCAATCTCCATACTTGATACTTCCCTACTAGTATTTAGTATGCCTGAAAATATTTTGGATGTCCCAATACATGCACGTCAATTGTAGTATGCTGAAAATACATAAATGCCACACTAACTCCAATAGCATTTCGGAGTAATCGTCTTTATTCTTGACATTTCTCGACATAATGAAAAAAAACGTCCTTATCTGATTTTTTTCGCCCTCCCGTGGCCCTAAAACTCTTCTGTACTTTAGTATATAGTTTAGTATAGAGCAGTGGTTTTCAAACTGTGGGGGCGCGGGTTATGGCAGGGGCGCAGATGAATATGTGAAACAATATTTTTTTTTAGTTTGTGTTTTTTATATTAAGATCACGGCACAGCTGGACAAGAGTTCTTCTGCTTCGTTCCTCTCACTGCATTTAATGCATTCATTATATTACAGAGAAATAGGTTTTGTTAAAGAAAGAGAGCACCAAGCCCATCCCAGAGGACCCCGCATAATTTTTTTTATTTTAAATTAATATTTTTATGGAAAATCCACGTGTCTTTCTTCAATAGCTTCTAATTCATCAGACCCAGTGTCTTCAAATTATTTGTTCACACAAAATTCCTCTTATTTAGCCTCTTAATTTTCAAACTCTGGATTAAGATGTTAAAATGTATTAAAAAATGTGTTTAAAAACGCAATTTTTTTTCCGAATGTTTCAAAAATAGGCTATGTTTAATTTGTAAAATAATTAAAAGATCTTTCAAAACACACAGGGATTTAGAATTGTTTTTTGGGGGGGCTCTGCTGAAATTTGTTCTCTGAGGGGGGGCTCACTCTCTCACACTTTGAAAACCCCTGGTATATGTGATTTGGAACACAGGGTCACTGTGGATGATCCCTCAGTTCTTAGCTGCTGTATAGGCTACTTAATACATAACTGCATGGATATACATGCACGTCTGTATATAACCAAGGATAATAAATTAATACATGGTGCCCTATTCAAATTCTTAAGCTACTCCAGCAGTATAGACACTAAAAATGTTGCCCCTCTTCCCTACTGTCTTTTAGTTTGTTTCTGATTCTAAAATTCCTGCACAGATATTTGTGCTGTTTTTAATACTAAAAACCAAGGCATTCAATCTAATATAAGATATTTTAGATATGTTGTAAATACAGTTCAAACAGCCAGACTGAACAGATAGATAGAAACATCCAGCCTGTAAGACAGCACATAGGGCTCACTCTTCCCCGCCCACATCCCTTTAGCTGCCCTGCCTTTGTACAGGAGGGTGGAACGTTGTAGGCTATGTAATAAGGCAAGTGTATTTGTGAAAGCGACCAATGGATGAAGCAGAGATAGCATCCTACTCCAATCACCGTTCTCAGAGCAGCTGTTCATGGCAGAACCCCCCTCCAACCCTATCAGTAACCAGGGATGCCTGTGCCAATGTGCTGGGCGAAAAGAATCAATGCATCCATTTTCACTCGGCTGCTAAAAGAAAAAGTACAACATTTAAACAGTAGGCTGATGTCACTTTGATTCATAAAGATGTGAATTCAGATGATATTGTATTTGAAGAGGATTGTAGATATAATCCCACGCACGTCGGACACTATTCGTTACATAATAGAGTGTGTGCCCACGGTCTGAGTGCATGCAATACAAGGTTCTAGGATCACATTTCACACCATTCAGAACCTCATAACAATAAAGCAATAACTGTAAAGAGCTTGAGAGGATGAGAATATTAAAGTTATAACACAATAAACAACTATAGTGCAGAAGAGGAAGGTATATACTCAAATCCATGATGGAATAGTTCAACATTTTGTGGAATGTGATTATTCACTTTCTCTCTCTCTCTCTCAAAAAATTGATCAGAAGATGGGAATAGGTCTATTGCCATGTTTGTTAAGTGCAGCGTTGGAAGTTGATTGCCTATTAGCTCAACATATGGACTTGTAGCAGGTGGAATGATCTGGCCTGACTCTTTCAAAGTTAAATTGATTTACCCTAATTCTATTGACAAGTATCTCTTCCGTTTGGTGCCTATACAAACAACTCACATTAGTCCACTGTTCATTTCAATTAACCAGAAAGCTGGGAGCCTACTATATTTGATTACCGTAATGGAAACCTATTTAACATTTGCTGAACAGTGGGCCACTGTGAAATTATAGTTTGCTAACATCAGCCACCATCAGACATAGGTCATATCGGACAAAGTAAGGAGGTAGCACACAGCAAAAAAGTGTATTGAATTGAGCAATGGTCTTTTTCTTATTCCTTATTGATTACACTTATATTTTCCAATGGGAAGAATGGGTTTCATATGTTGCAGTGTTTTCCAAAGTAGGAAAGTCTTGTTTAATAACAGAAAAGCTAGATAGAAAATGTAAGGAAAGAACATTAACATCTCATGTTACGCTTCGAGTGCTTTGCAGAGGCACCTTGCAATGATCACATTTTGGATATAAATTAAACTTTCAATCAAGCATTATTAGACTATATGTCATTTCAGCCATATTCCCTCTGCAATTTGATAATATTCTGTGTGTCTGTCAAAATGGAAAGAGCTAATAATAAAAGTGCAAGCAAAATAAAACTTTCAATAGAACTTGACAAAAACCTTTACTTTTTAACCTTCGACAAACAAAAAACTAAAAAACTAAATATTTCAGCTCAGTAGCTACAGGAAAAACTCAGTCAGAATAAAATGAAATAAAAACAACCAAGAAGCACAGTAAACAGATAAGAAGTGGGTCTCCACACTAGCATGGTTATAATAGCCACATCTAAGCCCCACTGTGAGTGCTTTTGTCTGGGCTGTTTAGCGTCTGGTCTGGTAGTACAGTCAGATCTCTGAACACATTCATACCATGGACCCATTATAAGACTACAGACACTCCTTCCCCCATTACTACACAATAGGCCCTTACCCTTTGCCCCTCCCCCTCACTCTCACTAGCCTCCTCCCCCCCTCTCCCTCTCCAAGTGTATGGAGCAGGTGCTGAAGCAGAGACCGTCTGAGGTGAAGACACCACACACACACACACACACACACACACGCACACACACACACACACACACACACACACGCACACACGCACACACACACACACACACACACGCACGCACGCACGCCACACACACACACACACACACACACACACACACACACACACACACACACACACACACACACACACACACACACACACACACACACACACACACACACACACACACAAACACACACACCACACACACAGAGCAGAGCACAGACACCAACGCCCCATTCACATCTTCCCCTTCCCTCCCTCAGATTGCCACCAGTATACTTACTTACAAATAGAAGTGATGGCTGATGTAGCGACTGAAACTACAACCTTATGAACACTATTAAGTCATCATGCTGTCTTTCTAGTTTACACCCATGTAAAAACAAATGTATATGCAATGATAAACTCATGAATAAACCACATATATCTAGAATATGTCTATCTAATGGGGAAATAACAGCAGTTATAGTTAACATTTTCAAATGTCACAGTTAATGTATCAGTAATATTTAATCGTTATCAGGATTTTTCAAGTTGTGAAATTGTGTGTTTGCTCCACTGTGCGAGATTAGAAATCTTGATAATATGGGACTGAGCAAATTCAGAAAATGAAGCCTGCTTGTTCCAATTGGGGAACACTTTAAAAAATGAATTGGGATTCAGTTATGAGGCAGAGGCTTGCCTGAGCAGAACTTTAGTGGGAACAGTTTAGAGCGTCCCTGTCAAAACCAGTGTGACATCAAGTATAGATGCACATCAGTCCAGTTGCTGTGTATAGCTGTGTTTTTTAACCTCACTCGGCCCTGCTCGTTTGTGCACCATCTTTAGATATCATTTTACTGCATGTTTCATCTCTATCCTCTAAACCAGAGCCGCTGTGTTTCCGGCTCCTCTGCAGGTGGGAGATTTCACAACCCAAGTGTGATGTTTTCCCCCCATGTGAACAAGCAGTGTTCAAGAAGCTTGTGGGCTCCATGTCTATTATTGACATATGTTGTCCATGGCCTCTGGCTGTGCGTGTGCCTTTTAATTACCTCCATCCACTTCCACTCAATAACCTCTGTGCCAGCACAACAAGCAATCAGTCTGGTCACAGCACTAACAAGCTGGTTGATGGAGGAAAACTCTAAATGACCGCACAGAGGGATTCTTTTTTTAATTGTAAAGCATTGTGTGTGTGTGTGTGTGTATGTGTGTGTGTGTGTGTGTGTGTGTGTGTGTGTGTGTGTGTGTGTGTGTGTGTGTGTGTGTGTGTGTGTGTGTGTGTGTGTGTGTGTGCAGGAACATGTTTCCTCAGTGTGCCAATACATATGACTGTATAGTTTGGTACCTCTTAGTATACTCTCTGTATATCTGTGCCCACTTGAAAAAAGAACAAAGGGCTCTCCTGCTGCTGCTCCTTCCGACACTAGTACACCCTCATGGGGGGTGGGACAGCTGCTGCTCTGGGTTGTGGGACCACCAGCCTCCCTAAACGTCCTACTGGTTTGTATACAAGGAGGTACACACCACACTCTGTTGGACACAGCTTTGATGGTTATGTTAGAAGCATCCAGAGTAAGGGGTTGAGAATTATTCTCTGGGACCCAAGTGATGTCTTTAAAGGGGCCAAAGCCATAGGGTCACAGGAAGGGTAAGTGCCTATGTTGGGTCACCTGTGGACATTCAGCCAAGTCTGTTTGATTTTGCAGGCATTGACGTGGATGTGAGTTGGTCAGCTGGTTAATCCACTGGCCACCTCAAAAGCACCGTTGTGACTACTTACTTAGGGTACCATTTAATGGAATTCAGAGAAAACCAGCCCAGTGTCTTAAACTGGGTCCTTTTAGAATCAAAAACAAAGTGAAGTATTTCCTGGAACGGAACAAATCTCCATTCGATTAGGCAGTTGTCACGTATAACAAAACATGAAACTTCATAAGAAAGTTTGTCCCCTTGGACCAACAGCACATGTAGCACTGTGGAGACGGCAGTAAAATAATCCGGGCACCTCTAGGTCAAAGTCTTCCATACGTCAATACTATCAGGGGAGTCAAGCATCTCCCAAGGCATTCCCTTTCTGCACCGTTGGCCCTGGGCCTGGACACAGCAACTACAGCCTTTGTGAGACTTTGAGATGGACGTTGAGTTCTTCAGAAGGTCAACTGTGTCTAACATAAATCCCCAATCCGTCATCCATGGCACCATTATCTTTGGCATTTTGTACCTATTCAAGGCCCCAGTTATCTTGACCATTACTTTACAGTGCTCATTTAGTACATTTGCAATAAATTACCCAAACCAATTACAGGCTACTTGAAAAGATGAAAAATGTGTCAAGTGTTTATCGTAATGACTACTACACAGTCGGCCTATGAAAACAGTATCCTCTCCTCAGCAGGCTTATACACTCTCCATCATAATTGTGTTTGATTGTACATCTCCCTGGGAGCGTGATGTTATATGAATACACCTCCTCTCTTTAATACACCAGTCTCCTCTCTTCATGCCAGTATTGGATCAGCTGCAGACATTTGATGATGTTAATCCATCCTGAGTCAGAGACCACCTGTTCTTCCATCAGTGTTGCTGTGCTCTCTGCTGCAGTCTGCTGGACACATAGAGTTTGTGCTCTGTGCAGGACCACCACAACATCAGAGTCCCTCCACTAAATACAGAAAGCAAGGAAAACTGAATAAAAAAGCTCTCAAAACTGCAAATATGTGCTATACATTCAAAGCTATGATACAGCAGGTTTTTTGTTTAAGAAAATACATCTAGCAAAATAACCTTTAAAACCATTAATGACCTTATAAGTACAATATTTCCCCTGAAATGTATTGGAGTATTGAAGTGAGAAAATACATACTCTTTGATCGTAAGGTACAGAACCTGATTACAAGTGTTTAGTAATTGTCCATTACTGTCAATTGGTTGATGCCCAGAAACAACAGAGCAAAAGAATAAACCAAAACGAAGCAAAATACAGCCAAAAGGGAGTGTACTCTGCAAATAAACAGACCACCAAACATTGTAGTGGGGAAGAATGAATTATTGAGAGGGATTATTTATGTATACCTTGTCTGCTACTCTGGTAGAAAAATGCCACCTAGTAGAGGCTGACTATGCAACATTTATATTAATAAACAAAGTTACAAAAGGTCACAGAGCAAGACTCCTTGACAGAGGAAATCAGATCAGCAAACTCCCTAACTATTTTTAAATCTCAATTAAAAACCCAATTCTATCAGAAGGTCTTTGACTCTTTGTACTTTACAACTTTCTTTCAATTAATTTCTTGTTGTTTTACTTGGATTAAGATTTTGTTTATGTTTTTGATGCGATGTGTCCTGTTTTAGGAACTTTGTTTTAAAGAATGTCATGTTGTTTTTACAATTTTTTGTATCCATAATTGATCTGCTCGGTAAAGCGCTTTGTACATTTATTTTGAAAGGTGCTGTACAAAAGATTATTATTATTATATAACTGTCATGACGTCCAATCAGTTTGCACAGATCTGTATCCCTCCGCGTCTAAGGAAGTAAATGGATAGGGTTCTAACGATACATCGATATAGATTGATATCCCGTGCTTTGAGGAAAGATCGAATTGTATCGATGCAGCACCCAAACATTGATTTATATTGCTGTCTTGAATACAGGCTTTTATTTTGACAATCTCCATGTACATCTGTGTGTGTCAGAGCTCAGAAATGAAATGGTTAAATCATATTTTAGTTATTTTTGTACGTTGATATATAAATGATGCCTCGCTAACAAGGATTCAGGCCTTTGCCAAGGTGCAGCTGCTCCAGCCAATGACAGGTCACCTGACGAAAGTCCACCTGTTAAAGTTAAGAAGAGACGGCTGAAGACAATAAGTAAATACTTTGGCAGGGCAATAAGGGCCTTGTTTGTAAAGAAAATGTAGAATAAATAAATTGCCTTTTAAATGACACCATGATTGTTTGTTTGATCTAATATTAAAACAGATGCTGTAACACTATTTCCATGATTGAACAGCTGTGCATCTTTCAAATGCAAAACAACATGACCTTATGTGCCAGCTT
This sequence comes from Ammodytes dubius, assembly GCA_026122265.1. NCBI lineage: Eukaryota > Metazoa > Chordata > Actinopteri > Uranoscopiformes > Ammodytidae > Ammodytes > Ammodytes dubius. The sequence continues at coordinate 7,624,654 of CM047520.1, forward strand.
GTGCATATCTTTATTTTACATTTGCTCAACTGCTGTTGAACATGAATACTGTATGTAAAGTAATACACAACTTTTGAATGTAATAATATAAGTACATTGAACATAGAAATCTGAAGTTTAATTAAATTAAAACATCACTTCATTGACAGCGTCCCAATGTTAATAATTAAACATATGATAAATAAAATGCTGTGATAACCAACATCAAATAGAGCAAGCTCCGGCAAAACAGCTGGATGTGGGGTCAAGTGAGGTAAGCCTGGGCAAGGTCTTATACACTGAGTATGTCTGCACAGAACAGAACCTCCTTGTGGATTGTGTCAGTGCTGGACAGAGGACAGAGTGTGTGTGTGTGTGTGTGTGTGTGTGTGTGTGTGTGTGTGTGTGTGTGTATGTCAGGGTACAATTTGTGCTGCTGCTGAATTGTTGTTGTTGAGTGTTACCTTGTCCAGTCAATTCATATCACTGAGGGTCTCAAATTGTGTGTCAAATTGACTTGAAAGCTTTTAAATTACTTCCTGAATAAGTCAAGCTGAGCTGCTGATGCTGCTGTGGCAGAATATTATTTCTGCCTCATTCGATGCCATTTCTGACCCAGAGGATTCATGTTCTTATGTCTTCAGTGCTTTGGTTTTCAGGGGGAGAAGCCTTGGCTGTGTCTCTATATGCAGACATGTTTCAGGGACATCTGTTAGGGATGAGTTCTGGGAACGTGGACACACAACGAGTAGTAAGATTTTCTGGCCCAGCCTTTCAGAACTGTATAAGCCACAGAAGCCCCCTTTTAGCACATTTGTAACAGAAAAATAACTTCTGGCATTTATCATTTGCTGGGAACCACAGCCTCAACACAAATATAACACTTTTTCATACTATCTTGTTTGTCATCGAAACCACTATCGAACCACCACACTACACTGCAATCATTTAAAGTGACTTTATACTATTGTCTTTTACCGACACAGTGCTGCTTCGTGAATAAGTGTCTGCTGAATTTGCCACAACACACAAATGATTCATAATCACAAGAATTTTAACACTAGGGTGACAAAAATCTTCAAACACATTAAATAAAAGGGTAAGGCTTTATATTACGTAGACACTCATCAGCATTAATTGATGCTTAATTAATGCTCAGTTCATCCTGAGTTAATGTAGGACTCATGTAAGACTCATGGAGGACTCAGCCATGAATGAATGGTTACTCCATCAGTAACTAATCAGAAGTCAGTCTTAATTACAGACTGAGTCTTTAATGATCATTGCTTACCTAAGACATCTATTACAGATTAACTCAGACATGTTTCTTAAAATGTATTAATTAATTAATTACCATCACTGAAAACCGTGAATTTGAAGTCCCATACATTAATTAATAGTTATGTGTCCCGCTAAGTAAAGTCACAACATTATGATATATTACCTAACGATGAACTAAGACGGTTTAAGAGCATTATTTCACTTTAATATATTAGCATGGAAAACCATGTCAATTAATGGTTAGTTAAGTGTCATGTGCCCCGGTAAGTAAAGCCACAACATGATATTTTTGCAAATCATTACCTAATGATTAACTAAGATGGGCTAAGAACATTGGTAGCATGGGAAACCATGTCAATTAATGGTTAGTTAAGTGTCATGTGCCCCGGTAAGTAAAGCCACAACATTATAATATTTTTGCAAATCATTACCTTGTGGCGTGTAAAGACGGGAGTCGGAGGCGGAGTGTCAAAAGACGGAGCTAACTGCTTTAATGACATTAATGCACTTGTCAAGTTACAACAACGGAGCAGACAGTAGACTCCTGATAGTCTCAAAACGCCAACAACACAAAACAGGAAATTCCCCCAGTATAACAGTTCCCCCGGAACCCCGGAACTTCAGTTCCCTAGGTGAATTATGTAAGATCACTACACAAGCCCCCCCAGAATTCACCCATAGTCAAAGTCCCCACGCCGGAAAGGCACGATGGCCCGGCCGCGACTAGAACGAGTGGCAGGGGCCGAAGAGGGGAGGGGCGTGGTGGGTGCGGCCGGACCAAGCCCAGGACCGGGCGGCAACGGCACCGACAAGGCGGCAGGGAGCCCAGCGGGGCGTGGCAACGGGGGGCGTCCACGGCGCGGAGCCTGGGCCAACTCCAACGGTCTGGAAATGTCCACGTGGGCAGGCTTGATCCTGTCGACAGAGACAGTCTCGGGCCTACCACCGACGTCCACGACCAGGCTCTTATCCCCGTGTCGCAAGACCCTAAACGGCCCGTCATAGGGGGGGCGCAACGGTCCACGGTGGGCGTCGTGGCGGATGAACACAAACTCCGCCGTGTGCAGATTGGGTGGCACCAGGGAAACGGGGGTGCAGTGCTGCGAAGTGGGGACGGGTGCGAACTGCTTGGCGACCTCCAGCAGAGAGGACCGCTGCCTGGCCGCCGACCAGGGTGTCGTGGCGTTCGGAATGAAATCCCCTGGAACTCGCAGCACCTGACCGTAGACTAACTCGGCAGACGAGGACTGCAGGTCCTCCTTAGGCGCCGTCCGGAGCCCCAGCATCACCCAGGGAAGTTTGTCCAACCAGTTGCCGTCCGTCAAACTGGCACGCAAGGCCGCCTTCATGGAGCGATGGAACCGCTCGCACAACCCATTAGCCTGAGGATGGTATGCGGTAGTGCGATGCAGTTTAACCCCCAGATCCCTGGCAACCACATTCCAGATCTCCGAGGTAAACTGCGCACCCCGGTCGGAGGTGAGGTCCGAAGGTGTCCCAAAGCGCGCGACCCACGTGCCGATAAACGCACGGGCCACATCGGAAGACGATGTCGAGGTGAGTGGCACAGCTTCAGGCCAACGCGTCGTCCTGTCCACCATCGTGAGGAGGTGGGTGAAACCATGCGAAGGGGGGAGTGGCCCCACCAGGTCGATGTTGACATGGTCGAACCTCCTACCGGGGACGACGAATGGCTCCAACGGGGCCTTGGTGTGGCGGTGCACTTTTGCACGCTGACAGGACACACACGAGTCGACCCAGGCCCGTATGTCCTTCTTCAGTCCTTTCCAGACGAACTTCTGAGAGACCAGCCTCACGGACGCCCTCCTACCGGGATGGGACAGGCCATGTATTGCCTCGAAAACAGCCCGCTGCCAGCCGGCAGGGACCAGTGGCCTGGGCTGGCCGGTGGAGAGGTCACACCACAACCTGACCCCTGAGTCGCCGATCGCCACTTTTTCCAGGCGCAGCCCGGTGTCTGAGTCTTTGAGGGACTGAAATCCGTGGTCCGTGGCCTGTTCCGCACTCATACGCGAGTAGTCGAGACCCAGCTGCACCGCGCTGACGATCACTCTGGAGAGGCAATCCGCGACCACGTTGGATTTGCCAGCGATGTGCCGGATGTCCGTGGTATACTCAGAGATGGATGACAGCTGGCGCTGTTGGCGGGCGGACCACGGCTCGGCTACCTTGGACATGGAGAACGTGAGGGGTTTGTGGTCCACAAAAACCGTAAACTGACGGCCCTCCAGGGCGAAGCGGAAATGGCGGATTGCCAGCCAGACGCCGAGCAGCTCCCTGTCGAAAGTACTGTATTTGCGCTCCCGGGGCACCAGCTGGCGGCTGAAAAAGGCGAGCGGTTGCCAGGCGCCACCGTCCCACTGCTCTAACACCGCGCCAACCGCGTAGTCGGACGCGTCGGTTGTGAGGGCCACCTGAGCTCCGGACAACGGGTGGACCAACAATGCGGCCCGGCTCAATGCAGTCTTAGTGTCCTCGAACGCTCTGTCCCTCTCTGCAGTCCAGTCGACGTCTTGGCCGGGCGTCTTGTCCTTGAGGGCCTCATACAGCGGGCGCATAGTGTGGGCCGCCCGGTGTATGAATCGGTGATAGAAGGTGACCATCCCCAGGAACTCCCGGAGCCCCCGGGCCGAACGTGGGCGGGGAAAGTTGGAAACAGCCTCCACCTTCGACGGAAGGGGGACGGCACCATCCCTGTTGATGAGGTGCCCGAGGAACTGGATGGACGGCACCCCAAAAACACACTTCGCCGGGTTAATGATCAAGCCGTGGCGGTCGAGCCTTGTGAAGAGGGCCCGGAGGTGTGTGAGGTGCTCCTCCTCCGAGGAACTGGCGACCAGGACATCGTCCAAGTAGACGAAGATGAAAGGCATGTCCCTCAGCGCCGAGTCCATCAGCCGCTGGAAGGACTGGGCCGCGTTTTTCAGGCCGAATGGCATCCTGAGGAACTCAAACAACCCAAACGGAGTGACCACAGCTGTCTTCGGGACATCCGCAGGGTGCACCGGAACCTGGTGGTAGCCCCGCACAAGGTCGACTTTGGAAAACAGGAGCTTCCCCGCCAGATGCACGGAGAAGTCCTGAATATGGGGCACTGGATAGCGGTCGGGCGTGGTGGCATCATTTAGGCGGCGGTAGTCTCCACACGGGCGCCAGCCGCCATCCTGCTTCGGAACCATGTGGAGTGGCGAGGACCACGGACTGTCGGAACGGCGAATGATGCCCAGGCGCTCCATGTTGGCGAATTCAGCCTTAGCAACCGCCAGTCTCTCCGGAGCAAGCCGTCGGGCCCTGGCATGGACGGGGGGCCCTTTCGTCTCAATATGGTGCTCCACACCGTGTTTCGTCGACGTGGACGAGAAGGTCGGTTGCAGCAGGCTAGAGAACTCTCTGAGCAGCCGCTGGTACTTGTCACCCTCAGAGAGCGAGCTAGAAAGGCCGTCGTATGTCCCCTCATCGCAGACACATGCGAACGAGGAGAAGGTCAATGCGTCCACCAGGCGCTCATTCTTGACATCAACCAGCAGCCCGTGTGCGCACAGAAAATCTGCGCCGAGGAGGGGGAAGGAGACGTCGGCTGTAACAAAATCCCATGTGAACCGTTGACCTCCAAAACATAAATCCACAGACTTCGTGCCATACGTTCGGATCGGGGTGTCGTTGGCAGATGTTAAGGGAGGGCCGTGCAACCCGCCGGCGGCGTCGTCCACCGTAGCCGGCACCACGCTCCTCTGTGCACCGGTGTCGCAAAGGAATTTACGCCTGGAGAGGGTGTCCACGATGAACAGCAGCCGGCCCTTTGTGCCTGCGCTCACGGCCACTACTGAGCGCAGGCCTTGGCGTTTCCCGCCGCGTTGAAAGTGCACGGAGAGCGGCACCTTTTTGCCTTGGCCCCGAAACGTGCATGGAAAAAGCATAAGCCCGCAGCGGCAAGGCTGTCGGTGGACGCGTGCCCTCTGCCAAGGGGAGCGCTGCTGCCCGGACGAGTGTAACTGCGTGTCGGGGCCAGCACATCCGGGGCGAAACGCTGGGTGGCCAGAAAGAACCTGTCTGCCTCCTCTGCTAGAGCTCGTGGCTCCGTGATGGATGTATTCGCGAGCGCTGTCTGGACGTGTGGTGGCATGTGTCGCAGGAAGAGTTCGATGAAAAGGAAATTTGGTACCTCCGTGCCCAGCAGGTTTAACATCATTTCCATATGTTCGGAGGGTTTGCTGTCCCCCAGGCCTTGAATGGCAAGAAGACGCCGGGCTCTTTCCGATCTTGACAGTTCAAAGATTTTGAGGAGGTAAGCCTTGAGCCCTGCATATTTATTTTGGGCAGGAGGAGATGTAATAAAGCTTACTGCCCTGGCTGCAGTGGAGCTCTCCAGTGCTGAGACGACGTGGTAATAGCGTGTGGCATCATCTGTAATCCCACGGAGGGTGAACTGAGCCTCTGCCTGTGCGAACCACGTTGCCGCGGACGTCTCCCAGAACTTCGGTAGTTTGAGAACGATGGAAAGCGCCATGCTGTTGCGATCGATATTCAAATCAGTCTCGGAATCTTCAGCGAGACTGACGTCGGGGTCACCAATGTGGCGTGTAAAGACGGGAGTCGGAGGCGGAGTGTCAAAAGACGGAGCTAACTGCTTTAATGACATTAATGCACTTGTCAAGTTACAACAACGGAGCAGACAGTAGACTCCTGATAGTCTCAAAACGCCAACAACACAAAACAGGAAATTCCCCCAGTATAACAGTTCCCCCGGAACCCCGGAACTTCAGTTCCCTAGGTGAATTATGTAAGATCACTACAACCTAATGATTAACTCAGACGGTTTAAGAGCATGATTTCTCTTTCAGACGGTGGTGACAAATATCAGTACAAAACAGTTATAATATACAGGTCTGCATTCCCGTCGTGATTTAACATACGCTACTATATTCATTTAATTGAAGACCATCATTTGGGATTTTAACAGTTTTATTGTATTCAAAGTAGTTTCTACCTAAAACGTTAACAATTTCTGTTTAATGAACATACACAAAAAATATTTAATAATATCAAGCAATCTTCATTTACTAGCTTGAATGCTGCTAATCTGCAATTGCTGATTGATACACAATTGTGTTCCTGTCAACTTTCATCTTGCTGTAGGCATCTCATTTGGCAGAGCCACCCTTGACAAGCCCAAGGACCTTGTAGTAACGCTCGATCAACTCTTCAGGAGATTTTACTGAAAGACAGGAACAAAAAGTGTGTGCAAACATCATCAAAAATGTATCACAAATTAACTTTTCAAACACTTATATCTAACTTTCCATAATAATTACTAGCACTATTCTGAAAGTCATTACAGAAGGGTTTGTTCATATGTTGTTAATTGTCTGATCAGTGATACAATTTCTTCTTAAAAACATGCTGAAAAGGCAACACTATTTTTGATAATATTTTTTTATTTATAAAATGAAAAAAAACAAACCTTTATCCATATTCTGTTTTGTAAAAACTTTGAACACATATACGTTGTAAAAATAAAGAAGAGAG